>LUCW03002313.1:0-15000 GCA_001586965.3 Sphaeroforma sirkka | reverse complement strand
GTATCACTGAGCGCAGGCATTCTTATTCTTTTGTCGGGTTCTTTGAGAGCCATGTCAGTGGCGACTTTATTTCGCATAAGCATACACTGTACTGATAGTGTAGCGTAGTATAGCTCATGATCCTGTAATGTACCCATAGTGTAGCGTAGTATAACACAATCCTATACCGTACTGATAGTGTAGCGTAGTATAGCACATAACCCTATACTGTACTGATAGTGTAGCGTAGTAAAGCACATAACCCTATATTGTACTGATAGTGTAGCGTAGTATAACACATAACCCTGTAATGTACTGATAGTGGAGCGCAGTATAACACATGACCCTATACTGTACTGATAGTGTAGCGTAGTATAGCACAAGATCCTATACTGTACTTATAGTGTAGCGTGAAGGAATGGAGCTCAATACACTTCTGAAAGAGGGCACTCTCGTAAACCATTGTTCTATTTGTGTGCTAGATAGCACTCTTGTATAGCACTGTCCTGTGTGTGAGCTGGATAACTCTCGTAAAGTACTGTTCCATGTGTTTGCTAGATAAAACTCTCGTAAAGCACTGTCCTATGTGTGTACTGGATAACACTCTTGTAAAGTACTATCCTGTGTGTGTACTAGATAACACTTGTAAAGCACTGTCCTAGGGGTGCTAGATAACACTCATGAGCACTGTCCTATTGTGTGCTGGATAATACTCTTGTAAAGCACTATCCTATGGGTGTACTGGATAACACTCTTGTAAAGCACTGTCCTATGTGTGTGCTAGTTAACACTCTTGTAAGGCACTGTGCTATGTGGGTGCTGGATAGCACTTTTGTAAAGCACTGTCCTATGTGGGTGCTAGATAAGTTTATAATCCGTCTGCTAGGACTTGGGCTTACTGATACTGATGGGCCTCAATCGGTCACGTTGCAGTTTTGCAGAACTTTGCCAATAGCGATGCCAAATGGTTGCTGACAACATCGTACGGCGAAACATTTACCCGGAACTACGATGTCCCGGCCGGGTGGATTTACAACATTAATCTCAAGGAGGAGCCATTCAATCTCAGGGAGATGGAGATGGAATTCGATGAGGGCAAATGTAAGTCACGTACCGGATAAGTGTATTGGGAGTGCGTTGTTGTTGTTAGTAGTTATCTATATATTCTGCGCACAGGCCCGTGTTAACCGCAGCGGAGTTGACAGGTTGCCGTTTTATCACGGTTTGAGGTTTTTCTTCTCATCGAGCGAGTCTCGGTATCAAGAAGTGTGCAATAGTCCCGAGCTCCATCCTGCATGGCATATTGAATACATAGAGAACCATGACTTCAGAAACGTTTCGTTGTTTGGCGAAACCATTTTTGGCATCGTATGCAAGGTCCACAGTATATATCACGAGATCTCGGCTTAGCGGACTAGACTTCCTCACCACTCCCCCACTATCAGATGTCATATGCTTCTTCCATCGTGGAATCAAAACTCAATATATTAGCATAGACTGAACTAAGGTAGGGTACTAAACTGAACCTATCTGGGTGACGCATGCTGGTTTTGTACGTGTTCTTACCATTGTCCGATCTTGACATGCAGGGGGTAAGTTGCTGTACCTCTACAGAATTGATTACCTAAAATCGATTGACTTCGATGCTATCATCAACGGTCTCGATCTCTCCGGTCCGGAATGGCAGAATCCAGACTTGCCGAGGTGAACCCTCCAAGCGCCCTATCTGAGACTTTTTTTTATAAGATATGTCGCGGAATCAGTATGTAGCACGTGCGACCACGTGTTCTAATGTACTCGATGCGGCCGGAATATGTGCCAGGAGAAGGTGACAATTATGCCGTTTGATATGCTGTTCACTTCCTATCCCAGCTCACGCTACACCCAGAGTACCTACTATTAGTTCGGTACGAGTCTGTACGATGCCTTGTATAGCTCGCTGTTTCATTGTACTAGCTGCAATGACTAGAACAAATTACGCCCACTGGTCGCCAATTCGTATTGTGATTAGATTCACCGACGATCTTTGGCAGTTCTCTACTTGCTCTGGGAGGAGATGTTGTTTGCTGGTGGCTCCGCCGATTCATCCTCAGTGTATGCACATACTTGATGCTTTCATAGAGACTTATTTTACAAAGCTCTCTGACATGGGGTGGTACGCACGCTTTACTCGAGTGTGCTGCCGAGTTATGTGAGTGAGCACGGCATACTATACCTGCCGTACGTTTTTTCCTCATCTGGTTATGAGAAGGTTTATGTGATGGTGGCAACCAAGGACGAGAACGTGAATTCAGAGATTGAGAAATCGGATTGTGATAGTATGGCGCCAGAGGATTCGAGTGGCACCGTATCATGAGTTTATCTGACTACTCAACATAGAAATATCTCGTGAAGTCTTTGAGCGGCAGGGATAAAATGCAGTTTGAAATTAGTGACAGCTTTGGTATTAATGTGGATATGTGACTAAAATAACTGGCAAGTGCTGTCATCCTGTAGACGGCGAAAAGCAGAATATTTTTGGAGGAATTGAATGTAAAAGTGAGAAAAGAGATTCGAGGAGCACATTAATACGGCGAACATTTAAAAAGGAATATACGATTATTTGTCAAATGTCGGGAAAGTTTAATACAGGTGTCACAGAGCAGTAAAACAGGGTCAATTGTTCGCTTAATTTAGCATACCGACTCGCCCAAGAGTTCTCTGTTTTACAACAAAACTAATTTTTATTGTTCCATGATTGCTAAGCAAGGTGAGGCTAATTTTGGGTATGGAATAGCAGTTCTTCGATGCAACTTATAGGCGGTATGTGATCTATAAGGGTCGTATTGTGTGATGGACTTTGATGAACCGCTCTTGCCAAGGTTTGCCATTTATTCTTCCTCTCTGTAATCCCAATACGTTCGGATTGAAAGTCCGATATCTGAAAAATCTTTTGGACGGAAATTATACTTCGCGGAAAGATGCATATTTATGAAGGAGTGTAACGATGAAAATGTAAAATCAACTCCAATATCGAATTTTTGTCAATCTTGGTAAGTGTATTTAATCGGTTTCGAAGAAATTGTACTATAGTGTAGAATGAAAAGTACAACCATTGTATGTGGCGTATATGATATTCTTCTATCAATATAACCAATATCCAGCAAGGTGATTTACACTTTTTATCTATAATAGTTTTTCCTCAAGGTGGTTTTATACTACTATTTCAAGATATGATTATCTAACGTACTTTTCCTACAATTGGCATGGTTGACCGCATGGTTGACCTGACATTTTCTGCTCCCTAATTCACTGCTAAAGTGTGAATCAGATCAACGCTTTAGTGGGATACTGAACTTTCGGAACAGATGTTGACGATCCTTGTGCGTGCTTTTTTCTGCATGCTCATTAATGTGAGTAGTTCATGCTCGAAAGACATCGTTCCTGATAGCTGAAGCCCTTGCTTTGTCCTCGCTTGCTTCGCGTATAAGCGACTGAAGACGAGTACATGGCCTGCTTGATACCGCCTGGTGTAGGGTCATAGTCCAGGCATTGTGCAGTTGGTATACCCATGCTCGCACCTTTGTCCAGCGCGTCCTGGTTGGCAGCTGCGAAGTAGAAATCAAAATTGAAAGGAGCCACGGACAACCGCTTGATCTCAGCTGTGATGCTATCGGCGCCCCATGTGCGCGATGAATTCTCGTGCCCGTCGGTGAGAATGAATATTACCACTTTTCCAGGCATGGTTTTTTTATTGCGCAAGTGTTCTGCCGTGCGCAGAAGAGTGTCACCAATACCATCATACAAGGCCGTGCAACCTCGTGGCTCCACTTGCTCGCGAGTGACCTTGGGTACGCACGGAAGGCTGACCCCGTCGTGAATCACCTTGACCTTGTCATCAAACGTGGTGAAGATAACTGATGTTTCGATCCCATCAGCTTTGTCTGTCGCTCGTTGTTCGTCCAGGTAAGCGTTGCATCCACCTTCTACCTCACATCCCATACTTAACATACTACCGGATCGGTCTATGACCATCGCAATCAGAGAGAGTTTAGGATCGATTTCTCTATCAACGGGTACATCAACTTGCGGCGGCTTGGTGGTCATACTCAGTCGCCGTTTTTTACGAATGTCATTTCGCAGCTGTTGGATGACCACATCGTTTCCGGTAGTCGATATAGAAGTCGCATCCAATTTCCTTTTGTGCATTAAGTTGAACATTGTGAAGATGCCTGTTGCCACTTGGACTGATAAAGGTATGAGTGTCAGTGAACGTTTTGTACTTACTTTTATACACAAAGAAGGCCATGGCTCATGACTTATTCACTAGATTTTATTTTTTTATTTTATTGCGCGCATGTCCAAAGGGACGTATGTGCAGCCAAGGTCCTCACGGGTCGAAGCGATTTTCTTTCTTTATGTTTTGTTGAAAATTTGTGTATGCATTTGTGTATTTCTGCAGTGCCAGACTGCCACAGCCAAGAGGCCAGAGACTAACCAGTTATTACCAGACTGCAGACTGCTAGTTCCTTGCGAAATATTCGAGTCAGATTGAAAAGAACGCCAGATGCAATTGATAAAGCGGCCCAATGAGTTTCAAAAAGATCCCAGTGGTCAGTTGTAAAATTAAAAAACTGAACTGCTTTCCGACATGCTTTTTATATTTTTATTAATATTTAAATTTATGTCTATTTAAAAATTATAGAAGAAGGCTGTGAATTTATTTGATTTCGAAATTTGCGAAAGCCCAACCTCCCTCAACTCATGATAAACAATCAAATATAAATACATACAAATTTTTCCGACGTATTCTAAATCTATTTACAATACTTTCAGATATTTAGTCACTGATATATCACATCTATTATTATTTTTATTTTAAATCTTTTTTTTAAAAGAACAAAAGTGTGAAGGCTGAAGTACAACTGTAGATAAATATTTACCTTCAAATGCTTTCCCATAGCCTTCTAAACTAAACAGTTTCCGCAAAATAAAACTTTGGCTATTTCTCCATTCACATTCTTCAGATATTCTGTTTTATATTTTAAAAGCCAATCAAACGAATCGCACCTTCAACCTTCATACATAGCCTTCTAAAAAAAACAGGACCTTCAAGTATTTTCAAAAACCAGACCATCAATAGTATATTGTATACAGCTAAAATCTATTGTTTTTTTAGAAGAAGGCTATGGAAACCTACTCGTTTTAAAATGCTTCGTGTTTTTATTGGCTGTATTGAAACCCGCAGTTCTTATCGCGGCTCTATTGGATAGTAGAACATATTTGTCCAGTTTCATCAACCACATACATTTTCACTGGGCCAAAAAGGTAGCCCCAGTCCCCTCGATGAAAAAAACCTCGAGATTTTTAAAAAACCCTTGAAAAAAAACAATGCATGTCATCTAATATTTTTAGCTTGTTTTTTTAAAACAATTGTATTTATTTTTTGTACCGCCCTCAGAGTGATTCAGATCTGGCTCAGGTCCCTCATAACGTTATGCATGATTGAATTAAAAGTCCATGGGTTTTTTTCTTGAATCTGGCCCCCAAAAAAAATTCTAACATGCCTACAGTGTTGTTTATATTTTTTTGGTCACGAAATGCGGTAAATATGACAAATTGAACACGACATATATGGACCTGATTTGGTCTGCTACACTTAAAAATATACATAAAATATTAACTAAGTTCTGAGTTCGAAATTCAAAACTGATGTTTTGGGCGAATTTAGAGAAATTGGATTCATATTGGCTTCATAATGGCTTCATTATGGCTTTGAATTGGCTTCATAATGGCTGTTGGTCGGTTTATTGAGACCACTGGCCTGAAACTCTATGGGTACAAATGGGGGTCAGGATAAAATTGTAAGTTAAAAGTTTTCCCCCCCCCTGGTTTTCGGACTCTCCCCGAGGGCTAAACCAAAGTAGCACTCCCGAACCGCCTTAGGTTCCCGACAGTGTGTTTACATAAAAATGGGCAAGACCAAATTCAGAATTTGACATCCCTCAAATATACTGGACCCTATAAATATGTTCAAAATTTATCGCTTTTTTAACGGATTCTTAATACTCTTTTTTTTTACGTTGCAAGTTGCAACAGATAACGAATATGAAGTTTAGACTATACTCCATAGTGGTTAACCGTTGGGCGGCCTTAGACTCAGGAGTCAAGATTCGGGACATTATTATATAGATTGTTTTTTTTGTTCTTATTATTTTGGACTTCATGTATATGGATTGTTTGGACATTATTTATGGATTTCTATTCGAGACTTTATTTATATAGATTGTTTTTTTGGGGGGTTTTGGGGTTTTATTAAAGCAACCCAATACAAAAGGTACAAAGAAAATAGGTGAACAGTAGCATTATGACGAAGTATAGTGGTTGTAGCCGGTAAGCGGCCTTAGGGCATAGAGTCGAGACTTCTAGACTCAGGAGTCAAGCAAGATTCGGGACTTTATATAGATTGTTTTTTTTTGTTTTTTTTCATTTTTGGGCTTCATTTAGGCGTACATGTAGTTTTTTTTACTTTTCATGTGGAACTTGTGGTATTTGGTTTTAAAAACAACCCAATAGTAGCACAGTGCTGTGTTGCAGATCATAAAATGAGGATGCCTACATCGGGCCAGTAAGAAAATATCTATTATTTAGCGTACATTTGTCACAGGCGTCTCATTTTTTTTACTTTTTACAAAAAGTACTATTTGCATAAAGCTAAAAAATTGGAAATATGCATGAACCACTCTCAGACTCTCTACAGTAGAAGAAAAGAAATATGCCTGATCGGACTGTTGTACGAAGGACATACATATGCTGTACATATTTTTTAGGACACTGTTGACTGAATAATCTGTATTGTTCGGTCGTCGGTCAGTGTTTTTTTTTTTGATCCCAAAATATGGTGAAGACTATAAAAAGTTAAAAAAACAATATTTGTAAATACATAGATGTTCAAACTCTATTTAGTACATAGTCTATATAGCTCTCTCTATAAAAAAAATTACAACCTATTTATTTACTCTCTCGCGACTGAGAAAGACTGTGTCAGACTGTCAGTTGTCACTGTGACAATGTGACTCTCTAGAGTATTATATAATTATGTATACCTTGTAGGGCTGTAGGCTCTCTCTATCTGACTGCAGTGACCGACTGACAGAAGAATATTTCAAGATTAAAATTTTAACAAAGCTGATGAATTTTGGAAGGCTATATATGATTTTATTGATTTGCTTTCTTGTTCAGTTTCGGGTTTTGGCCCACTTTCGATTGGTTTTTTTTAAACGTATATTAAAAAACTAGTACAGTAACATGCGTGTATAAAGTCTTTCAAACTATGTGTATCAAATATTCTGTTATGTTCAACAGTATCTTTTGATTATTCTGGACGGTTGTTGGGGCTTTTGTTGGCCCTACACCAATATAACTGTGGGCTGACCTAAGATTAATACACGTCTCTATATACATCTGAAGACCTGAGGAATCAAAACGAGTGACTTTGCGAGTGTGTGCAACCCCTTTTTACATTACTTCCAAGTTTTTTAATATTCTCTGTATATTATATACTACTATTTGCGATAGACTCTGATGAACCGCTCTTGCCAAGATTTACCATTATTTTATTCCTCGCTGAAATCATCCTAACGTCGAATTGAAAGTTCGATATCTGAATGCTCTTTGGACCAGGAAAAAAATACTTTGCGGAAGAGCTACAGATTCATAGAGATATGTATTAGAATGAAGATGTAAAATCATGTTTAATACCGATTTTCAGTCTTCTTACGTGTCCAAAATTAATGTCGAAGAAATCGCACTATAGTGCAAAGTGCCATACACAACCATTGTATGTGGCGTATATGACTTTACTTTATTAATAATACAATACATGAACGGTGATATGCACTTTTATCCTGTCAGTGGCTTTTGTTGTCATTTGTTATTTTTAATATGATAACATTGCTAATATCTCATCATATGAATATTTCACGTACTTTTTTTTACTAATGGCATGGTTGGCCTGACAGTTTTTGTACATATTTCACAACTTAAAGATGTGAACTAAATCAATACCTTTGTGATGGGTGGATACTTGACTAGGTAGTTTCGAAACTATCGGAACAGATGTTGTTCCTTGCGTATACTTTTTCTTATGCATGCTCGTTAATGTGAAAACCTGGAGCTCGCCTGAGATCGTTCCTGACTGCTGAAGCCCTTACTTTGTCCTCGTTTGCCTCGCGTATAAGCAGCGGAAGCAGTGGCCATGGCCTGCTTCATACCATTTGGTGTGGCGTCATAGTCCAAGCATTGTGCAGTTGGTATACCCATGCTCGCACCTTTGTCCAGCGCGTCCTGGTTGGCAGCTGCGAAGTAGAAATCAAAATTGAAAGGAGCCACGGACAACCGCTTGATCTCAGCTGTGATGCTATCGGCGCCCCATGTGCGCGATGAATTCTCGTGCCCGTCAGTGAGAATGAAAATTACCACTTTTCCAGGCATGGGTTTTTTATTGCGCAAGTGTTCTGCCGTGCGCAGAAGTGTGTCACCAATACCATCATACAAGGCCGTGCAACCTCGTGGCTCCACTTGCTCGCGAGTGACCTTGGGTACGCACAGAATGCTGACCCCGTCGTGAATCACCTCGACCTTATCATCAAACGTGGTGAAGATAACTGATGTTTCGATCCCATCAGCTTTGTCTGTCGCTCGTTGTTCGTCCAGGTAAGCGTTGCATCCACCTTCTACCTCACATCCCATACTTGACATACTGCCGGATCGATCTATGACCATCGCAATCAGCGAGAGTTTACGATTGATTTCTCGATCAACGGGTACGTCAATTTGCGGCGGCTTGATGGTCAGCACTTTCGATGTTATACTTTGTCGCTGTTTTTGAGGGATGCAGTTTTGCTGCTGCTGGATGACCACATTGTTTTCGGGAGTCGATGTAGTAGTCGTAGTTGATTTAGTTTTGAATATGCTGAACATTTTAACGATGCTTTGCTTGTTGTCTCTTATTTTTTTGTGTTGGTCTGATGAAGGTATGAGTGTCTGATACGAACGTCCATTGCTTTTATATACATAAATGGCGCCCATGACTCATCCACTAAATTGTATACGCAGCCATTTACGTACGTCATTTGCGTACATACCCTTTCTACAGTACCAAGAGTAGTCCAGAGACTCCAGAGTCTAGACCAGTTCTTCGCAAATGGCAACTGATATGAGTGATATCAGAATAAAGAATGTCAGATGAAAGTGATAAGGCGGCCCAATCAGATAAAAGACCACAAATGGCGACTTGGCGAGTGTGGTGTAAAAAAATTGCGGAACTAGTTTCCGACATGATGAACATCAGAATAAAATACAATTACATGCATACAATGTTTAAAATTTTCCGACCCGTTTTTAAAGGCATGAATGCCCAACGGCCCTTCTTGGTTAAATACAAAATAATACGACGAAATAAGTGAAAGACTACATATAGTCTCCTGTTTTTTAGGACCTATGTAAACACACATCTTCAACACCAAAATGTTTCCGACACATTTTATTGGGATTCCCGATTCTGACACTTACTTTAGTTTCGAGGTGGAGGCACTGAGAGGCAGTAAGTCCAAGTTCGTGGTTGGTTTTTCTTCTATTTATTTATTATTAGACATTTATTTTAATGCAATTGATTTGTGTCTTTGGATATGTCCTCGCGCATCTTGTCCAACACACACCGACCGGTCTTGAACGTTGCTGTTTTGAGTATAACACCTGCTACTCTCTAACAACAACTATAAAATCATACAAAAATTTACCAGCATATGTGTATGCATAGCCTTCAAAATAGAACATATATGCAGATACTTATGACTCCACAAGCACATATAATGTATATATATATATATATATATATATATATATATATATATATATGTGTGTGTGTGTGTGTGTGTGTGTGTATGTGCATGTATATATATATATATATATATATATATATATGTGTGTGTGTGTGTGTGTGTGTGTGTGTGTGTGTGTGTGTGTGCATGTGTGGGTATATATATATATATATATATATATATTGTCATCACAAGTACAGCTTACTAAATTCATATCAATATAGTTTCCCTACTTGGAAGATATAAAAACATTCTGATTTAATGCATAGTGCATGATCTTCTCGAGACTAATCACAAATACATATATTGATATATTCATGTATCTAGTACTTTTTCTACTATATTTAAAAGCATAGATATTTGCATCGAAAATCGGGTTTATACACATACAAGATCAATACCTGCTGTAAACATAAATAAATACATCGAAAAGTGGGCTATACATATACAAGATCAATATTTTCAATCATAAATGTATACATTAAAAATAGGGCTAACTAAATCAGAAAATAGGCTATTCATATACAATATCAATATTTTCAATAATAAATATATACATCAAAAAGTATGTTATATACATAAAATTGGGCTATACACGAACAAAAGATCAATCCCTGCTAGGTACTATATGTTATGCAATCGGATCCTTTATTTGGGCCTTTTATTTTTTTGGCCGCCCAGTAACCGGGTCAAGGATGTTACATCGTTACACCATACACGTGCACAGCACAATGCTTGGCTCATGAGGGGTTTTTTTTTCTGGCAACTGGACCTGTTATAAATTACATTTACAACTCCCGGCTAGCCTATGTTAATTGCACCATACATAAAAATCTACGGGCCTGATGAATCAAAACGAGTGGCTTGGCGAGTGTGTGCAACACCTTCCACAGAGATCCACTGCGTCAGTCCGCACGCCCGTACTCCTTTAACTAGTAAAACTTCGACATCGAACTTTCGTACTTTAACTAACTTCAGCCTCCGAACTTTTGACTTGACGCTTCTCTGAGTTAAGCCATAATCAAACGGGTCGCCTCGGCCGCTTGTACTAGTACTATGAACTCGGGCGAGCGTAGGAATCGCGAGTAACTGTCCTTGTTCATGAGCTCGTAGATGTTGTTCTTGGAAGTCTCCAAATCGGTGCAGGTTAACTCCAAGTTTTCAATCTTACGCCACATGACTTGTCGCATTCCCTGGGGAACATTGACCTGAGGGGATTTGTTTATCAGTTAAAACAAGTTGTGCAGGACGCGCCGCGCTATGTGTGCCATGGAGCCTCTGTTTCAGTATCAGTGCCAATGAGTGTATAACGCTAAACGGATAGAGGGATGTAACGATGTGCACGTCGTGTTCACAGGTGATACCTTACGGTTGAATCGGAATCTGCCGCCAGTCCTAAAAGGCTAAAAGGCATAAATGCAAGCACATTGAATTCGGTAGGTGCTGGTGTAGATTGTATAGAAGTACAAAAGTGTAAGACCATATAAAATATTGCAGCGCGTGAGTACAGGGCAAGGATGAAGTGCCATGGGTAGACTAGCATCATGCACTGTGTACAAGTCAAATCATACAACACCAACAAACATCATGACCACTTCACACGGAGTATTACAAACAAGAACTCAATACAAACGAAAGGTGGCTTGTTTCAACATAGAAAGGTCAGATGATTATACCACTCTGGATACTCTCAGATATCCTCTCACCGTGGGATATCGTGCACTTCCACATCGAGCGCAAACAGGAAAATACAACCCAACCCAGAAATGCAGAACACACTTATCACCCTCAACCCATACCTCGCGCGGTGCATTGGCCACCAAGAATTGATTGTATATAACCCGCGCTTCCTTGCACATGAGCTCTTGATCGCGTTCTCCAAGGTTTTTGAACTGCTCACACTCCACCCAGAAGTCCAGATTCTCTCGCGAGTACTCCGATGCTAGGAAGTCACCGTACATGATACGTCCCTGCTCGCTGGCAAGTAGCTGCGACAGTCCCTCGGCCCACTGTGGCGCTTCGAGGGCACGGTCATCCATAATCTCCTCGTCTTCGATCATAGTTTGGGCCATACCCTATGAATGTGCAAGTATGTATGTATATATGTATGGGTGTATGTGTGGGGGGGGGCGGGGAAGTGTTGCGAATTGGGCATGGAAATCCGATTAGCGGGTATTGCGACTTTTTTACATGTTTATATGCATGTTTGAAGTTCAAAGTATATGAAAAGCCAACGCGCATTCAAAAACGTACACACATAAATGCCAGGGAACCCATTGGTATCCGGTCAATACCCTATAAACTTTGTATGCATTGTTAATTGTGTGGGCATTGTGCAATGCCAGAGCAGTTCCATGGGGGTACATGAAGCGTGAGCATAGGCACGAAAAACGAACAGATGAACGCACGAGGTCGTGTGCAGTAGCTGGTGTTCAACCACCTTTGCCGTTGCAATAATTCGGTATCCGGCCGCTGACAGATAACATTGATAGAGGAACTTTGCAATCTACATACGAAAACTAACATGACCAAAAGTTCGCCGATGAAGAAAAGATATATCTTCCAACAATATAAAATATGTAATCACATGCAAGCCAACTTACGTCCTTGGAAGGCGGAGGTCTGTGCACCCAGAAGTAGGCAGCTTCTTGTGAATCCATGATTTGCCTATTCATACTCGTCATCTCTTTGTACGAACGCTGTGTAGACACATACACATGAGATGTAAATCATCATATCAGTACACGTGGTAGTGATGAGTGTCAATAAAACACATCCCTAAATGAAGCATAATGCGCGTAGGAGGGCATGACTATATATATATATATATATATATATATATATATATATATATATATATATATATATATATATATATATGTGTGTGTGTGTGTGTGTGTGTGTGTGTGTGTGTGTGTGTGTGTGTGTGTGTGTGTATATATATGTATATGTATATATATATGTATATATATATATACATATATATATATATATATATATATATATATATATATATATATATATATATATGTATATGTGTGTGTGTGTGTGTGTGTGTGTGTGTGTGTGTGTGTGTGTGTGTGTGTATGCTGTGACGACCACTGATAAGAAATGCTGACACGTTCGAGTTGGATATACGAAAAAGGGACAAGATGTTCAGTCAAGCCTGCATCGGTTAAGATACATATATGATGCTCTACGCACCATACGTGCACATATCGAACACATACGCAAGCGAAACTACCCATGACGGATTGCCTCAAGTTTTACGTATGCAGGTAAGTATTTTACTCATCAACTGGTTCCAAATGCCAATAAAAATGCCTTCGCGAGACCGTTTAGGCACACCCCGTCTATATAAAATTACGAGCATACCAAAAACATGCACACCACACGCCTGTGCTGCATGGTCAATATTCATAGTGTTGTGACTATGGAGAACTGTTTAGTGTCCAGCCCATTACTATACTTACACTATATGCGCAAAAAGAGTATTGACCGCAGAGAAATAAACTTCCTTAAGAGAGTATATAGTTGTAATCTATAGATGCCCATGCACTACATATGGATACAGGTAAGTAGAAACTACAACAATAAACAGATTGAAAAGGTGTACGCCACACTCATCTGTTCAACGCAATATGCGCCACAGACACATACCATGGTCTCTGCGGCTTGTTGCTGCACAAATTCCCATCTCCACTTGAGCGCATTCGACAGCTGAGACAAGGCCTGAGTTTCGTAGTCCTGCATGGCCACCTTCTTAAGGGTAAGCTTGGATAGGTAAACGGCGTAGTCGAAATCCGATACCGAATTACTATGGTATGGAGAAATTAAAATATAATTGAGTACCTCTACCTTAAATACTCAACTCGAAGAATGTCTCGAAGTATCTATTTTATGAGTATATTGCATAGTACATAAATCCTTAGCCATACCAGTGTATACATAAGTATGAGAAATCTAATGTGGGTGGTTTATATTTCCAATGACTGTGTGAAAATAATGCAAGCATAACACTGCGAATTTCAAAAGCGCACTGAAAAAAATCAGAATTTGTGATTGTTCACGGGTACTTCTGTTCCGTATGGCGTATCAGTGTACAGCTATCAGTGGTCTAAAGTCCCACGGGCATTGTTGTACGTTAAACACAAATGTAGTTGAAGACAAACAGACTTATCCTCGTGCGTCACCCACAATATGAATACACGTAGGTAAGAAAGTACGTGGATATATCAACACAAATATGTGCACTAGATGAACCACCTTATAGAACGCAGCATTCCTCAAACACTAAACTGGATCAAACAACCGTCTCCGTGTCGGTCGAGGGTTGTGCCTGCCGAATAGTACACACCTCATGCAAAAGCTGATTGCATGCACACTAGCAGCTAGGTAAACTGTAAACACACACACGCTTGGTCCATACACACACAAGCACACCTGATAGAAGGCCAGTAGAAAGGCGTCTGAAATCGAATGATTTGCTCTTCGCTGTCCACGATCGGCCCGTATTCCAGTGGGAAAATGTAACCGGTATCGAACAGTTTCTGCGCCAAAATTTTGGCCATGTTTCGCTCCGGAAACTTCACATTTTGCTCCAACCAATCGATGAGAGAGTGGGTCTGTAGTGCCCGCACGTAGTGGAGTGTTGAAGGAAGTCGAATGATTCAGTTCAAGCGGGGATTTGATATAAATGGTGTGAAGCCGCTGTGTCCTTAATTGTTGTACATGTATATTTGCCACACACGAGTATGTTTTGCACAAGCTCTTGTGTGCCGAGGACACGTTGGTAGTTGTTGTGGATATGCCAATAGATTAGATGTTGTGGATATTCCAATAGATTGATTCTTACGGCAAAAAAAGATATATCGACGGACGTGTGTGTGTACGGATATGTTTGATGAACAGATGAACAGTGTGTGTACGTAGTGTTGATCAAGATAAGTAGAAATGTATATGAGCCCGATTGATCTCAGGCTTGCTTAGTCGTAAATATTTACTACTCAACAGATTGACACCGTATACCTGTATATACATCACAAGAATATGAATTCCTGTGCAAAGAATCACACTTCGTCTTTTAGACTTTGATCAGATAAGGACGTTTGTCAAACTAGACATGTGTATCGCTACTACAGCGCACTGGTACATAAATGTT
>LUCW03002312.1:75000-80260 GCA_001586965.3 Sphaeroforma sirkka | reverse complement strand
TATATATATATCTATCTATGTATATTTATGTACCTTCATGTATTCACATATCTCGTAGGTTCCAAGTTTGCTCAAGTGCGAACAGAAGACAGATTGTGCCGCGTGGTTGAGAAATGGAACCTGTGATACCTTGTAAAAATATAATTGAGATGAACTGTGCACTGTGTATAGTGTTTACAAGTCATGCAGATTATCTCGTAAGTCGCACCGGATCTTTGAGTCTGCGACAGACTGACATGATGTAAATTTGTAAAAGGTTGCGTTGTGCATACAATGCGTAATTGCCGTTTACAGCTTTGGTGTTCGAATAAGAGTGGGTCAATTGAAATTGATTGGACTGTTTTGTCCTCGTCTGGATGGTCTCCAGGTCACGCACCGGCACGAGAGATTCACAATTTTTAACACCTTCAATGGTCTGGACAATGACCACAAGATATATACACACAAGTAACAGGAGTCCAAGACTATGTCATTCATTTTCTGGTAAATCCACGGGATATTTTACACAGTCATCGACAGATCGACACACTAACAGGCCGTCGCTTGAGAAATTGAGAATGTGGGACCTGAGGACACAAAAACCTTTCCCGGTTAAATGGGACTTTAAAGAACCAATACATTGCTTATATTAAAACACTCTGAAATCTATTGCCACTACTGTATTCGATCGTATAAATATATTTTACTAGGTTTGCCATATATTTGGGTGCAATAATACTAGTCGGAGTTACGGAGCAACATGCTCTATAGATTATAGTGTCAGTGTCAGTGTGCACACTCTGCCACTCTCGAGTCTCGAGGTCTGCTTTTATAAAAGTTCTTTAAAATTAGTAGCTGCCTGAGGGCAGTCAGCCGCTGAGGGTCTGAGACTCTCTGAGTGGCGCCCGAATAGCCAAGCAGCAATAAACACAGGAATTTTTCACAGGTGTATTGTTATCCGTACGATCAGGAGCGGTTTGCTCCGTAGAGAAGCAGCAACCAATCAACACGAATATGCTGTTCTCCAAATATCGTTCTTTTTCCGAATAGTCGAATACGTAATGAAGAGGTGCCTACATATAATTTGTATATGTATTTATTTTTATTTTTGGAAATGAACCAACCCCCGCGAGAGTGAACACTGAACTGACGACTGACGAGTCCCCCAGTCCCCACAAGACCCCAACGGCAGTCGGCCGAATGCCCGAACCTCAAGTCCTCAGAAAGAATAACTTTTCTTTATTTTCTGTAAATAATATGTTTGGGGGAAAAATGACCGCAAAACTGAGAACTGATCACTGCTTTCGGGAACTGCGAAGAGAAAAAGCCAGCTCCAAATCTTAGAGCACTATATATTCGATTATTTCGCACCAGTCCTTGCCACAACTCGCCTTTTTTGCTGAGGCTGTACCTTGTTAAAAAATAACATAACCATAAAACAATTCATACCAGTACCAAAACCTGTACCCCGGTCCTCGTGAATATCACCTCTCCGACGTCGCTTGGTCCACTGTGGCTCTTCAGCTATTCCTAAGCCTTCAAAGAATTGAAGTTTCTCCCTGCCGTCAGCACACTGACACTCATTAGATCTTAAAAACATACCTCACCAAACACAAGCTTCCGAACTTTCATCATGTCGACAGTTTTTGACTTCGGCGGATGCGAATTCGACAGCCTAGGTTCACAATATGGGGTATGTCTTCGGTGCGCCTAGTTTTGTAAATTTCAGAATGGGATACATTCGCAACCATACTTGATTGATCGGAGGGAGGACTGGCATCAGTTTCGTATATGACACGACTTGATTTACTCTATCGCCAATATCATGCACATATAATGTATATGTGGCGTTCTTAGACACGTGTGAGAAATTCGTAAACGGCATGAAGTTTTCTCAGTTCATGTGCACGCTCACGTTCAAGAGTCTGAAGATCAATGAGTGTCGCCTGCCTTGTATTGGACGGATATTTCTAGTATATGTGTGATGTCAACGGTAGTTGTTTTTGATCATATAATTCTAACATTCAAATTTGTCTCTCTTTCAGAGTGATTTGAACGTTGATCCATTGCCGATAGCTGCAGAGTTTAATCCGTATACCAATTCAGACTGGATGGGCTCTCAGATGGGATCACTGAAGACCTTGCCATCGAGCAAACTCGGTCCGGAAATCGTCGAATATGAATTACATCCAGAGAACCTGGATTTGCTCAACTTAGATCCTTTTGATAGCCAACAATCGATTTTGGATCAAGATCTAAGTACGCAAACCTCTATCTTGCGCCAACAGCTTTCAACTGCTAGTACCAGCAATGAAGAGCTTCTCTTCGCACCTATACCATCCGGCATGGGCTCCCTAGACAGCTATGATGGTGGATTTCTACTCAAGAATGAGTTAGATGATTGTGACAGTGGTCTATCCATGCCAGCCACCCCGCACGATGACATGCTCAGCTTCAACCAAGTATCCAGGTTGTCGTCCGTTATCTCAGCAGATAGCCTTGACTCTATCACCAGCGATATATTTCCTGGCGAAGAAGTTCTGTCTAGCCACGAGAGTCAGCAACTCAACGATCGATACTCGATGGCGTTCTGCGACACGCCTGATATAACTGACTCTATATCCTTCAATTACAATGACTTCGGTAGGGCTTCTACAAGCTCCTTCGGAAGTGATATGACTTTTCCATCTGGCGCTTCGGTGGGCAATGAATCTCCAAAGGAAGACGTCAAAACTTACACACCACACGCAACTCAAACGCTGCTTGCTAGTCAAGTGCCCAGCACTGTTCAGCAGTTTCAGCAGCAGCAGCAGAAGCAACAATACCTACAGCAAGGACCTCCCGTGGGCACCAGACATGCCCACATGTACAGAGCTGTGGAGGAATACGCTAGCACTGGCTCGATGGCGAGTATACAGAGTGCTAACAACGACTTGAACAGCTCCAAGTCACAAAAATCATCCGACACAACTCCACAAGTCGCAAATGCGACTCCCACCGGCAACCCTACGCCTCAGATCAGAGCCAGATCATCCGATAGTGTCTCATCTTGCGGTTCTACGGGGGTAGTGAAAAAGACCAAGCGGCCTTCAAAGGCTACCACTGCAAACAAAGCACAAGCCCAGCTTGCTAAGAATGGCAGTAAAATAGAGCAGCCTCATCAAACCAATATTCCTTCCAAACTCGGAGAAAGTGCGGTTAAGCGCGCAGTATCTGGTAGTGCTCTGAACTCTACATCCACCAACCCTACTGGTATTTCTAAAGCGGGGTCTACACAGGGACAGAAGGCTGATTCTACGACACCCGTAGCCTGCGCCAACTGCGAGACAACCACCACCACCATGTGGCGCAACAACTCTGCTGGCCAGGTTGTTTGCAATGCTTGTGGCCTATACGAGCGTGTTAATAACTGCACGCGACCCAAGTACCTCAAGAGTCAAACCATCCGTCGCCGCAAGCCTCGTCGATGCAAGCAATTAGAACAAGGTGTTCGCCCATGTGTCGTTCAGATCCGACCCAACCTGAATACCTTGGGGCCTCTTGCACCCATCCAGCAATCGCATATCTACAACCCCAAGATGCAGCACCAGCAGCAGATTATCGCTGCACAGCACCCCCAGCGAGACTTGGGCAACAATCAAACCCAGCAGGGTCACGCTCAGGCACAAACTCAGGGCATGGTCGGACAGAGCGCTAGATCACTGGCCAAGGTTAGTGCATCGACCACTGAGAAGCCTCCTGTGACATTGAAACGAAAGATCGACCATCAATCTTCTGGCTTGAAGCGCTCTGCCTCTAGCATGTCCTACAGTCCCTCTACTGGACAGCACATGGGGTATCAGAACTCAAACAGCAATCCCGCGAAGAAGCTCCGGTATGTTTTTTTTCACTTTCAAATAATACTTTGAAGCTATTTACACTTTAGTTGCTGAATTGCACTGCTTGTCGTTCGTTAACCATAATCTTAACATATTTGAATATATATTTCAAACCTACAGAATGGCTGAATCCGCTCCGACTCCATCCAACATTCGTTCCGCCACTGTGCCAAAGCCCATGAATGTGGCCGGTTCAAGCGACATCACACTGACATCTAAAGGCGCGGTAGCCTTCAACAGCAGTATGCAACGAGTGATCATGAACCGTTGCAAGAACATTCGCCGTCCTGTCGACTACGAAGCCGGATCAACGTCCTCAATCCTTGCTTCAGTAGTCAAGGCAGAGCTTGTGTAATCCTACCAAGCTAAAACATATATCCGCCTGTACTCTCCTGGCGCTCGAGCTACTAACTACGACTGGCAACAACAAACCGAGCGCCAGGCGAGGGCAACAACAAACATGTGTACATAGAAATGAAAACTACTACAAAGATCGCCAAAGACTACGATAGCGACTACAACGACTGCCAAAAACTATGAAAGTACTACTGTGGGACTTTCTTCGCCAAATGACTAGGAACAAGCACTAACCAGAACAAGGAAGAAATAACCTACCAAGGCGCATCTGTGATGCCCTGGGGTCACTATAGTCACTATAGACCATCTGTCCGAATCCGCAATAAACCATCCCGTATCTACAATGAGTTACAACACGCTTTCAGATATTCAGTAATTTGATACTCATATATCTATGCCAATAGGTACTATGCGAGTCAACTAGAGATCCTATTGGTAAATAGTCAGTCAAGTCAGCAGCGTACTGTGGAATTCCAATTATAGAATCAGTCAACTAGTTGAGTAATTGAAAGTGATATTGCTCTTATCCGATATAATCGTAGATAAATGGCATCTGCTTTGCCAATATATTGGTATACGACACTTTGAAATCAATCAACTTAGCAGTTCCGACTTTAGTGGACAAACCATTCTTGAAGAGCTGAACTCATTCGCTATGATAGAAACTTTGTTTTGGAATGTTAAATATATAGAGATTTGAGAGTAATACGGTTAGTACTCTTTAACTATTACTATTGCTACAAATAGTACATACATATATAATAACATAACTATATATTTATATACATATATATATATATACATATATATATATATATATATATATATATATATATATATATATATATATATATATATACATATATATATATATATATATATATATATATATATATATATATATATATATATATATATATAAATATATAACTTTTATTTTACACACACACACACACACACACACACACACACACACACACACACACATATATATATATATATATATATATATATATATATATATATATATATATATATATATATAT
>LUCW03002312.1:50000-65000 GCA_001586965.3 Sphaeroforma sirkka | reverse complement strand
TGAATGGGACTGCGGGTGGCACGGGTGTGTCTACAAGATATGACGTACAGATGTACATATATGTGTGTATGCGTCATAGGTTGCATACGCATATACATGTAGTTATGGTGTATGTACATGTAGCTATGGTGTATATACATATAGTTATAGTGTATATACATGTAGTTATGGTGTATATACGTGTAGTTATGGTGTATTTACATGTAGTTATAGTGTATATACATGTAGTTATGGTATATATATATGTAGTTGTGGTGTATATACATATAGTTATGGTGTATACACATGTAGATATGGTGTATTTACATATAGTTTTAGTGTATATACATATAGTTATGGTGTATATACATGTAATTATGGTGTATATACATATAGTTATGGTTTATATACATACAGTTATGGGGTATTTATATGCAGTTATGGTGTATATACATGTAGCTATGGTGTATATACATGTAGCTATGGAGTATATATATGTAATTGTGGTTCATATACATGTAGTTTTGATGTATATATATATTGTTATAGTGTATATACATGTAGTTATGGTGTATATACATATAGTTATGGTGTATATACATGTAGTTATGGTGTATATACATGTAGCTATGGTGTGTATACATGTAGCTATGGTGTATATACATATAGTTATGGTGTACATACATGTAGTTATGGTGTATATACATGTAGCTTGTGTATACATGTAGCTATGGTGTATATACATGTATTAATGGTGTATATACATGTAGTTGTGGTGTATATACATGTAGTTATGGTACGTTGGTGGATGACTCGCTCTATGTATGTACTAGGTCTGTGCTTATTCGCTAGTGTGCGTATGGGTGTGTATGTGTGTCGGTTGGTTTACATGAGGCTGCATGCCGGGTGCCATGAGTCAGTATAAGAGCTACATCGGCTACGTGTGAGAATGACGTGGATTGTGATTGTACTGGCGATCCAACCCAAACTCTAATTATACCTGGGCGATGATGGTTTAACAAATTCGTTAAATCTACTCCAGACTCGAATACATTTTGGTATGTATTCTATGGCGATTCTGTAGGATATCAACCCTAGCTCGATACTTTATTGTTATTTATTTCTGGCGCTTGTGTCATGATACAGCGAGTGAGTATAAGGGCAAAGGCAAAGAGCCGATGGCCGTTTCACTGCCAACGCATCCCTCTGAAGTGGAGCAAGTCACGAACGATACAAGGTACGACTCTATGCGCACGTATGCGTGGGTGTACACACACACATACACACACACACACACACATGAGAATAAATCACAAAGCTCATATATTTATATATATATATATATACATATATATATACATGTGTGTGTGTGTGTGTGTGTGAGACTTATGAAGTCTGCCCGATAGCGTGTACAATATCCTGATCACTTTATCTGTGGCTGCTCACTTTGTCTGATACCTTGCACTCGCTCTCTGCTTTACTGCACGCCATATACGCCAGAATCTATCATGCACGCCCTGTCTGATTGTTGTACCTGCTCGTGTGATTGTCTGTTCATCCTGTACAGTATCTACACACTCTGTTTGCTTGTCTTCTTTCACTGTCGTATTCCCTTCGCACCCCGTCGGCCTGTCCTTCAGCCGTACACCCTATCGGATAGTCTCTCACACTGATTGAACCTTTGCATGCGCTGTCTGATTTCGTGGCACAGCTTGCCTCGGGCCACGAGTGGGAGTTTCGCCTCTGCATTCAAGTGGAACACCGATCGGCAACAGGGCACATCACACACACGCCCACACAATAATAATAACAATAACAATAACAATAACAATAACAATAACAATAACAATAACAATAATAATAACAATAACAGTAACAGTACCAGTAACCATAGCAACGCCAAGACACCCGGCATGGCACGCACACGTGTGAGTTATGCCGACGACAGTCTCAGCAACGCGGCTGTGCGGAGCGCGAGTATGGGCATGGGGCAAACACAGGAACTGGAGGGTGTTGGGAGGGGTCTGGGGTCTAAGATGTCTCAGCGGAAATTTAAACGCGCCAATTCACACACGCAAACACATACACATACACGAGCGAGTAACGCAATGGCCGGTACACAGGGCGCCGGCAATGCTTACGGGTTGATACAAATACGGACCAAGTCACAAGGCGAGACACAAGGGCAGGTGCTGCAGCATACACAGTCTCAGACGCAAACACAGGCACAGTCGCAGTCACAGTCACATTCACAGCCACAGTCACAGTTACAGTTACAGTCACAGTCACAGTCACAGTCACAGTCACAGTCACAGTCACAGTCACAGTCACAATCACAGTCACAGTCACAGCCACAGCCACAGCCACAGTCACAGTCACAGTCACAGTCACAGGCGAAGTTACGTGCCCAGTTACTTGCACAACTGCAACCCTACAGCTCTAAGGGCACGCTGGCGAGAAAGCACCCCTCTGAGTTGAGAATAGAGATCCCCCCCACTGGCGATAAGGGCGCATATGGGCGTGAGACGGTTGCTATGGATGTGGATGATGGTTCACCGAGACATACAGAGATAGATATAGAACCATACAATACTACGGAACCCCCAACCGCACAACGCATGAAAGACTTCCGCAGGCGGCATAGTAGTGTCCTGTCGCAGACTAGTGTGAGCGGAGACGATGTGGAGGAGGACGCAGGTGTGTACACACACATACACACACACACACACACACACACACATATATATATATATATATATATATATATATATATATATATATATATATATATATATATATATATATATATATATATGTATGTATATGTATGTATGTATGTATGTATGTATGTATGTATGTATGTATGTATGTATGTATGTATGTATGTATGTATGTACGTGCACGTACGTATGTATGTATGCATGCATGTATGCATTCATGTATATATGTATGTATGTAAGCATGTATAAAGATATATATATATATATATATATATATATGTGTGTGTGTGTGTGTTTGCGTATGTGTGTGTGTATGTGTGTGTTTGGTGTGTGTGTGTGTGTATGATTTAAACTGGAGTGAGTCCTTTACTATCTATCTAATGATGTCGTCCATGTCAGGACATGTTTATTTATGTTATTTATGTACTTTTCTTGTAGACGCCCATATATACGGCCATATATACATAAATGTATATCTTATAGTATATATGCATGATAGAATGAGTGAATTTTCTCGATGATGAACTCTCTGTCACGTGAAAACTATCCCAGAACATGGGCAGTGATACACACCAATACATTTAACACAAGATACTTAGGTACAGTAGCAAAGAAGCATTACACACCCATACGTTTAACCTAAGCCACTCAGGCAAGGCAGACAAGGAGCATTTTCTTGTCCTATGACCATTGCACAGACACACACCCAAATACAACACAGCTTTGTGCACCGTTACACTTAAATACAACACAGCTTTGCGCACCTTTACACCTTATACGAGTGTCTTCACCAATATAAACACATGTGGATACAAATGGGTGAACAGACCTCTTTCAGTTGCTTGAAAGTAGCAGCTCCATTCTGAAGGGAGAAAGAAAACCTGGTTTTTAATCATGTCTAGTTTAGGATGAGGGCGTTCAATTTGGGCACGTGGAAACCGATAGGTCACGGAAATCGCACACATGCATGTATTTAGCACAAAACACTCTTTAACAAGCCTAAACATGTCTAATTCAGGATATGATAATACAAATTTCACCTTTTCACGGTACATAGTATGTTACACCTATCTCATTACCACCCATGTCATGTCAGATCAGCAACAGTTGCAGACATCAGACGGCACTATATAGTACAGACATATGTTAGCATAGTATGTTACACGTATCTCATTACCACCCATGTCATAGCAGGTCAGCAACAGTTGCAGACATCAGACAGCACTATATAATACAGACATATGTTAGCATAGTATGTTACACGTATCTCATTACCACCCATGTCATATGAGGTCAGCAACAGTTGCAGACGTGCAGACAGCCAACCCATGTTATTCCTATGCGACTATCGAGTCATATGCCCATGCAAGGCAGAGTACTATGCTGAAACATAACACACCTTCTCACTGTACCTATGTTGTACCTCTTGTATTACTATGCATATCATATCAGGCCAGCAACAGTTGCAGACACACAGACAGCCAGCCAACAGAACTCATATGCGCCGGTCGAGTAGTACTGGTTTACCGTACAACGAACGCAAGACTAGCACCGCGCCGAAAGGGCACACCAGTGTGGGCTCCCTGACCACCCCAGCCACATGGACAATAAATACGACAAATACGACAAATACGACAAAGAATCAGTCAACGAATGCGAATGCGAATGCGACGGGCAAGGAGAACGGTGAGGCCAGACAGCCCAGAAAGAAAGCGTCGGACATTTGGCGCAAGGGATCAGTCCGAGGGGGGTTGAATAACGAGCTACTGGAAGAATTCGGGCCGGTATGTTTTAGTTGTGTTAGTTTTATTTATGAAGTGTGTGTGTTTTAGTTGTGTTTGTTTTATTCATGAAGTGTGTGTGTTTTATTTGTGTTTGTTTTATTTATGAAGTGTGTGTGTTTTATTTGTGTTTGTTTTAATTATGAAGTGTGTGTGTTAGAGTTGTGTTTGTTTTATTTATAAAGAGTATTATTTTTTGTGAGATGATGGTCAATGATTTTGACAGATATTTTGTTTGCATGTAGAGACATTAGTTGTCGTGAATACAGCAAGCGGATAGAAGACATCGAGCCAACTATATGCATCGGTAGATATATACACATATACTCACATCAACTGTATACATTACTAAAGACTCACACATTACATACACATTCATACACTTGCACATTAACATACGGGAACTATATACGCACGCAAACGCATACAGATAAAAGAACTCTGTACTTCACTAGAACACACATGCATATACACATACACGTACATGAACTAGATATATCACTCGATACACACACATAAACATACTTGATGTATACCACTATATACAGACAAACACACATACACAAACATACTAAATAAATATACAAGGAGATGCACAAATGTACTACTTGCACGAGTGACATATGCATTAACCATATACTTCGGAATTTAGATGACTGCTCTGTGAACTGACAAGTGTTCTATATACATCACGACCTTATTATACTATAAAGTACATCTGTCAATGAGATCGTATTCACATGCATACTTTGCAACGCTTGCGAATAAAATATGTCAGTTCCATCACGTATACCTACATGAACTTAATTCACACACAATTAAACTGTGTTTACTCATACATATAGAACACTACTTGCACGTATTACCCGTGCCTACATATTGAACTTACAGGGACGGTCTTTAGAGACGCGGCGATTGCGCTACGCTTTAGCCGGGGCATATGGGCCCTCCACCCGAAATCAACGTGCAGGACAGGGTAGTATGCCTTCCCTCAACTCCGACAGTGTCAAATTAGGTAGCAATTACGCGAGCAACCCAGGATTGAGCAGCAATTACCCGAGCCCAGTACAATATACCGGGATGAGAGGTGCGACTAGTGACGGTAGCACAGGCACCACGAGTTTTACTACTGCTCTCAGTACTGGGGAGAGCGACTACGGCCGTGGCAGGGGGACTGCTGGATCGAGTTTGGGTTCTGGGTTAGGTTTAGGATCTGGCCTAGGCTTGGGTTCTGGATTGGGTTGGGGGTCGGCGGCTTCGATTGCGGGTATAAACTTGGGGTACTCGAATAGTGGGAGTGCGAATTTGAGCATAACTCTGGGAGGTAATCCTCCAAATAAGGGCAAAAGTAACTCCAGAGGCGATGTCGTGGAGAAAGGTAAAGGGAGCTCGAAGGTGAAAATCCACCACGATGGGATAAATAATACCGGTTCAAAAAGCGGGACGAACGCGGGGAATATCAGCGGGGGAGGTCTTCTGCAACGGCTCAGCACCGCGTCTAAAAATAGCGCAGCCCAGATGGCGAGGAAAGTGGGGCCAGCCGCAAGTAAGACGGGTGTTCGAGCCGATATGGGCGTAAAAAATCCCGGGTACCTACGGGATGTGAGGGTGGATATGCAGCAAGAAGCGGGGCGCAGGAATAGCAACAGTGATAGTCAGAAGATGAGAAAGGGGGCAAGCGCAAGCGGCCGGTCCAAATCGAAGTTCTACACCTACCACAGTCGGCTGAAAAGGACCGGAGAGGAGTGGCATGAGGAGACGGGCTCGCCCAATACTAGCCTGGATAGGGCGGGGGGACTTGATAGAAGCTTTAGACGGAATTATATGGGGAGTGGGTTGAATCTCGGCAGCAGCGCTTCGTTCCGACGGTAGCAACTCAAAGGAGCTGGCGCCCAACGACGGGGCAATGGGCGATAGCAGACGTAGTAGCGACGGTGATGGAAAAGAGATGAAAGGTTGTAGTGCAGGTACGGGCGTGAGTTTTGCATCGGTTGTTAATGACAACGATATTGATATAGCTGTCGAAACGGGATCGAATACGGATATGAACGCTAGCGCTCCTGTTGCAAGTCAGGTGGGTGAGGGTGGTAGTCATGGCAACGGTGTCCATAGCAACGGCGGCGGTCGAGGCGTGACGGCGAATAGGCGACAGAGGTCACATGCGCACCTGAAAGCGAAGAACAAAGATAGGCGGCATCGTGCCAAAAGCTCTCCTCTGATCACATTAGAGGAAAGCAATTCTCCGGCGAATCAGAAAGCTCCTAAATATAGAAGCCTGCGGAAGATCAAGCACAAGGAGAAAAAAGGTGAGGAATTTGAGATGAATGAAGTGTCGGATTCCCGGAGGGCTGGTACTGTGTGTAGCGCTCGACCCGAAAGTTCGGTATCTCCGTCAAGGTACAATACACGAACACAAAGGCAAACACGAATGCAAACGCAATCACGAAGTGTGGATAAACCAGCTGAGTTGAGTGATGAAGATGCGGATGACGAGCTCACTATGGCGTCGATGCTGAAATAAACAAATTGAATAGATAGTGTATACAAACCATCCCTGGTATTCTGGATATGCATGTAAGAATATATCTGGCTCTACAATGCGCATCTGGTAGGCAGCTGTGATATACAATATCAGAAGTAGTACAGGTGATTGCCTTCACAGGGCAAGTTCATAAGAGTGCTTGCTGGCTGTAGAACTCCTATCAGATCGCATTGAAAGAAGGTTGTGTATGTTATCCTGTGTGTAATATATATATATATATATATGTGTGTGTGTGTTCTAAATTTAGAAACTTTATAGGTCTATTATGATGAGATTCGATGAGTCATCATTCTATCTATATTTTTCATAGCCTTCTATATAGCCTTAAAAAAGTTCTAAATTATACACTCCAAATTAAAAAAAACCAAAAAAAAAATAATCAGCCTTTTTCTATGTTTTCCACTAAATATTTACATATCTGGGTCCGGCCCTCTGTTCCGGCCCGGAAATAATCTCCTGGATCCGGTCCTCTGGTCCAGTCCCGAATTCTCCTCTGGAGACTGGTCCGCTAGTCCGGTCCTAAATATCCGCCTCTAGGGCACTTTGTCCACAACTTCGTACGAAGACACTAGAGCACCTAATCACTTAATAAAGATGTTAAGCACGAGCGTTGTGCACTTGTTTTAGTATAATATAGTGTCTAAAGTATTTTTAAATATTGTCTGTACAGACTAAAATACAAGCGATATTTTGGAATATTCTGTTCACAGTATTTCTAAGCAGCGAAACAGGCTTTTTTAGAGATTTGGTCTTCTTTATGCGCCCGACCGCCCGGGTGATACACATAGCTACGGCTTCAAGTCTTCAACTATGAAGTGATCATCCGTCCCGCTTTGACCTTCATTTGCACAAGAAACTCGTCTTTCATTGAATACCATGTGCCATTGGGAACGAACAAAAGAACGCAAGAGGTCAAATTCGACTTACCAGACTCTCGAGAGGTGCAGGCACCAGGATAACTTTCGGCATAGTGGGATTTGGGCCTGGGGCAATAGTACTAGGATTTTGGCCCTGGGGAGTGGGGAATTTGAACGTGGAACTTGGGAGTTGGAGGTCGGGGGTTGGAAAGTAAAAAAAGCTGAAAAGTGGGAAATCTTTCCGCCGCTCAATACTTCACACTTCTTCTATATACAAATTTGTGGTACTGTACCGTACTACCCCGGTCTACAACTCTACACTCTATGTACACTCTATGTACACTCTTCAATCTATGTACAGTCTAGTCAGTCTACACTCTAATCTATTTACAATCTACAGTTCTACACTCTAGCCCCCAGTCTACCGGACAACCGGAACTGTGGATATCCAATTAATAATTATGGAGATTGTTTTTCTTTTCTTTTTTTAAAAACCAACCAATTTTGATAAAAAAAGGCCGAAAAAAAAGAAGCGAAGCAAGACTATGTAAATATTTATTAATTTATAAATAAATATTACTAAAAATAGAGCGTTTTGTGAATACATTGAATCTTCACCGTTGCAGTACATGTGATCTTTACCCTTTAGAAGTTATGTACTGTACATAAATAGTTCAAATCTATAGACTACATACCTGAGAGCTAGACACTGTACCTCTAGTATTGGTATTTTTAAAATACATACATAAACATCAAGCTCTCCTAAAATTCATTCACTTCATTGAAAGCTACATATTTTATATACATACACATCTAGAAGTCAATATGAATCCTGAGTACATACAAGTCTCAGATGAGCACTCCAACGAGGTGAAGACAACAATAGAACGCGTCAACAACGAAGAAAGAACCTTAACATATTCCGAAGCCCAAGTTAAGAAGACAAAGGGGATACCTTTCGGTGCAAAACTTGGATTAATCGATGGGCGTGTGTATGCTATCTGGGTGTATCATAGAGAAGAAGGGCCTAATACCGGGGCCAAGCCCGCGTTTTTAACGGATACAGTGCTCACAGCAGCGTATAGGAGCGGATTAAGGTTCGGTACTGAGGTGACACATGTGAATGATTTGCATGTTATCAAGGACTTTGGAGGTGATCTGGAGGCGTGTGAGAGGTATATGAAGGAGGAAACGGTTGTCAAGCTTAATACCATTAGTCATATGGAAACACATCGTATGCCTCGTGATAAGACTCGGAACCTAGGTTTGTCGTTTTTGGGAGATGGGACTATTGCCAAGGTAGAGCCAGGAAGTTTATCGGAAGATACTGGTCTAAGTGTGGGAAGGTGGATATATTGTGTGGATGAAAAACATCACACACTCGGACGCCCTCCCCAAGAAATACATCAAGTGCTCAAGAATGTGCTCAATGTAAAGATGAACAAACACACTGCTAATTTGATGAACCCTGCTACTGTAGAAAAGTATATAAGCGGGTTCAGTGTGGTATGTGTGCCTAAGTCTCTTGGGAAGGAGTTGGAAAGGATCGGAAACGAGATATGTGAGAGGAAGCGCAGCAATCTGGTGTATGATATAAACTATGCATTGGACCATAATATGCAGGTGTACAACCCGGATCCTGCGGCTGGATCAAGGATGAGAAAGTACCAACCCCAAGCTAAACTGAGTAAGACATAAAAGTATATATATATATATATATATATATATATATATATATATATATATATATATATATATATATATATATATATATATATATATATATATATATATATATATATATATACATATATACACACACACACACACACACACACACACACACATATATATATATATATACATCTATGTGTATGTGTGTATATGTACTTGTGTCTTGTATGTACGTATAAGTGCTTGTATTTATGTAAGTACATATATACGTTTATGCATGTGCATTATATATATATATATATATATATATATATATATATATATATATATATATATATATATATATATATATATATATATATATATATATATATATATATATATATATATATATATATATATATATATATATGTGTACATATCCTGGGACTGGGCTAAGGATAAATAAAGTGCCAGGCTACACTGAAGAAGACAAGGCATACGACAGGAGACTTGATGCTAACTGTATATTTAGTACAATAGCAAGCATTCAAAGAATAGAATACAGAAACTTTATTCTTGCATCAATGAAAAATTACCATAAATATGTTGATCAATACATACAAATTTCTCATTTTCGGTATTTATAACTTGTTCAGCGGTGTTGTATCTGAGAGCTCGTGACAACTCAGCTTACGTGGAGACGTAAACATAGTGTGTCGGTGTAATATCGGGTTAGCAAGCCTCCTCTCGCTTATCCTACACAGTGCTACGGGAATAGTCATCTTCATAAAAGTCTACATATGAACACAGATCAACGCCTGTATCATGCTCTAATGAGTGAGGAGGTATCAGTACATATACATATACACACATATATATATATATATATATATATATATATATATATATATATACATATATATATATATACCTAATTATATATATATATATTTATATATATATATATATATTTATATATATAAAAAATAAATATATTAAGACACACAAAAAACAACACATCACACACTATATATATATATATATATATATATATAATGTACGTATATATAACTATAATTATAATATATATATATATATATATATATATATCTATATATTAATATGTATATATATATATATATATATGTATATATATTTATTATGCATACATATGCACATATATATATATAGTTATATATATGTTCTCACTTGCACACACACACACACAGTTATTAGCATTATATATATATATATATATATATACATACATGTATGCATGTATAATATATATGCATATATATATATATATATATATATATATATATATATATATATATATATACATATACATATACATATATATATATATATATTGCATACATAATTATCAGAGATTGTTGAATTTGTCTCTATGTATGGTAAGGATTGGCGTCATGGATTGCACCTGCGTTGAACTACATAGGTGTGATACATCCATTTTGTTCTTCACAAGCTATTTATATAACCATGCGCTTTGCTTAATATAACACTTAGATCTAACGACTGTCTGCACGCCCAACATTAATTCTCAATCTGCTTAGTTATTGAGTTTGGGGTGCTCCCACATACAACCACTCATACATCTGTAACTTTAATACATTCTATTTGACTTGAGCCAGACAGGTTCTATATTCACTTTATTCCTCATAGATCGATCACTTCTTGTTGGGGGGTCTCTCCTTTCTTCGCTTTCTTGACGCTCCTGGGGTTGTCAGCTTTGTCCACTGGTGCCGACGCCTCAGGTTTTCGCTGTTAAAAAGATCGCAAGTAGGTAAATAAGATTGATAAACGAATGTCTAAAAATAAAATTGATAAGCAAGTGTCTAAGAATTGATCCGGGGCAATATAAGGACAAAACAAAGACCGGTTAAAATTGATCTAAAGTTATATCCACCATAAGGGCCGATAGCTAGCTAGAAGTCATAAAACGACCCTTGTGCACATTCTCTATAATTTATGTATGTACGTCTTTATGCGTATCCATACAGATAGTGTATACACATTTACAGAACCCCTCTTAAACAGGGTCTAGCAATACTGCAACGATCGTAGAACTGGTCATCGATAACATACAATGACAACCTCTCAGAAGGCAGTCTCATGGGCACAAGAGATACATAACATACTACACACACCATCGCATTACATATAAAATTCTCTGAGAACGACACGAACAACAGACACTAAAACATAACAAGCCGCCGATTACTCTTCTTGTTGTAACATCCCAAACAAAACCCGACGCCTGTACTTGGCCAAATCGGCCAAACATAACCGTTGTCTATCCTTGTTCTCACATACCAAACAAAAACCAAAAAAACCAAATCTCCCCCCCCCCAAAAAAAAACTCGCAAAAGCATACCTTCAAGGCCTTGACCTTTCTGAGCTGGATGGCATCCAGATCCTGTCTGACCATATGTACCCGTGAGAACTTGTTGCCCATAGAATCGTACTCAACATTCTTTTGCTTCTTGGGCTTGAGCACAGCCGGTTGCTTCATGGAGTGTTGGATGAGTGCCTTATCAGGGAACTGTGTGCGGCGTAGCTCCATGTCGAAGTTCGGTCCCATCTCTTCCAGCTCTACACGGGGGATACGCGAACCTGAGACAGTTTACGGGGTGGATAACGAGTGTACAGCTATTAGTTTGAATGTGAGAGTTATGGATATCATTCGCAGGAACGGGGTTTGACTGCCTCCACATATTAGACTGCCTAGTCACGCTATGCTTCACTGATCCGGTATGAATATGCTCTGCAGCCGCTGTAGACTCGTACAATTATATATATGAGAAAAACAATGTGTAAGGATCGATAATGTTGTTGACGGGAAGAGTTGGACCGGTGCAGAAAGTATCGAGACGATCGCAGAATATATATATATATATATATATATATATATATATATACAGTTGTAAACATACTCATGTCCATTTACTCGCACATTTTGGCATAATAAATGAGTTGCACAAACAAATAAACAAATAAACAAACACACACACACGCATATATATATATATATATATATACTCTACATAGATGAACATCGCGTACTTGGGACTAATTCTACGTACCTGATTTGAGTAGTTTAGTCTTGTACACTCGGAAAGCGATCGTCTGTACAACCGCATTTGTGCCATCGCCCTGTTTCTTCGTCACGGGGATGTGTGTGACCGAGATAACATGCTCCAAACCGCCGATATTAATATCCGGCACATCCTGACCTTTAAACAGATCCAGCAACAGGGACTTTATCCGGATCATGGAGCTGTCTGTCTCGAAGCTATCTCCATTGAACACAAAGCAGGGCTTGGACCCCATCATGATGCTCTTCTTGTACTCCTTGAGACCCTTGTAGTCGATTACACCTACCTCCACCATATCCAAGATCGCGCCGTTGAACATACGCCCGAGTACGACATTGTTGGGACGTTTCTTGGTGTGGTTGCCGAAGACGAATAGGGATGTGTCACTTTTCTGCAATAAAAGATCCGACCAAGAGGACAATTAGACTTTATCCTACAGGGCGTATCTTGTAGATGGCACGTGTGATGAAGTATGAATTTTTCTAGCACGCTTCTCGGTGTAGGTAGCGACGTTGGACACCGGGAGAATATCTACAGAAAGTACTTAGCAACGCTTAGAACGCGATATAGGTGACAGTTGGGTAGACCTGTCGGTCTTCTGATATATATATCACGTTCGAGAGAAGCTAGAGGCTGGTTTACAACTGAGTCCCTAGTATATCTATACAATCTGGCATATATTGCAGGGCAATGAAAATTATGTAAAATACGTGTATAATTCGAGACAATGGATCTAACTTCGCATAAACGTACCATTCTCTCGCACAATATGCATGGCTGACCCAAGAAAAATTTCACGTACGTACGTTCACATAAGCGCACGTTTGTATATATATATATGAATATTATCATCTATAAATAAATTCAATATACAAGTATACTATGTATATATTTATATATAATATATATACATATATACATGCACGTGCGCGTAGAAGCTACAGGTGCCTTGATATGTAAATATTGTATCTGCGTAATATACTCTGAGTTATATACTGGAATACGTAAACATACACATACTTAGATACATACATATATATATATATACGTATATATACATACATATATATATATTTATATATATATATATATATATATACATATATATATATATATATATACATATATATACATACATACATACATGCATACATATATATATATATATATATATATACTTGATTCAAGCACTGATAATTGGTGCACAAGTTAGTCATTTGTATATCGAAGTATTGGCCGTATACACAATGTAAATATTGATCAGATCAAGATACCTGTTCCATACATTAACATACATCATCATTTCAGTACAGACACATACAAGAAAAAAAGTTCATATCCTTCAATACACCCACACACATACATTGCAGAAGAATTCCAGACTCGAAGAGTCGTCAAACGGCAGCACCGGGTTTTTCTTTTTGTACATAACCGCCAGAGGCTTCTTAAGTGTGTGCAGATCTCCTAACAGTTCATTTACCACCTCGCCCGTCTTATTGCCTCGTACAAATAATGTTTGTTTTGGGTTTTCAATTACTTTGGGAGCTCTGTTGTCCATCACACGCTTGGTGCGAGCGTTCTTGGCTTTTCCGGTTCGAATCATGATGGTGTGTTAATTGTACTTGTATCAGGTATGTATATGTATAATTGTATGGGAGAAACTATATAAATATAAAATATATGTCAGTCGTTCTCTCTATTTATATATTTATATTTAGATATGTATATGTATTTATATATATATATATATATATATATATATATATATATATATATATATATATATATATATATATATATATATTTAGATATATATATGTGTATAATATTTATATACGCGTGTACTTGCGTCTGTTAGAAAAGACTAGTGAGGTAGGTGGATGGTATTTGGTACATATTCCATTTTTGATTATTAGAGATGATATACGATAGTAAGTTTGTGGTACACGTGTAATAAATATTGGTAAAAAGTAAGGGGTTTTTTTGTTGAATTTTTTTTTGAACACATACCAGTTCACAAAGAAACAGCAAACCAGCGCCACAGCCGCGCACCCCAATGACACAGGCATTTCAATACCCAATAATCATCATGTCATCGATTGTTGATGATATAAATAAACGGTATACTATTGGTGGAAAACAATGTTCTCAAAATAGAATAAATGCCACAGAACTCCCCCGCTGAGTGTCACCGAACAAAAAAAGTGGGCACTTGGCACTATGTAGCAACCAGCCGTATGAGAACTATTATCCTTGTATGACATAACAACGAGAGTGTAAATAAATAAATATCTTTCTATGTACGGTCGTAAACAACGTGAAATGAAGGAAAATAATTTTTGT
>LUCW03002312.1:27500-47500 GCA_001586965.3 Sphaeroforma sirkka | reverse complement strand
GCCAGCGTTCTCAATGTAAGACTATGATAATCGTAAACACATAAAAGTTGCATCAAGCCACGTTTTTATAGTACACGAGTGGGTCACATGTTCGTTTGCCTAAAAGTTACGAGGTATGCTTCGTGTCATTGTCATACAATATCACACATGTTCGCATTTTCTCTCGGCCGAAGCTTTGTACGTATGCGTGGTCTTAAAGCATCAGAGCAGCTCTCCAGGATTATCACACACTACAACGCAACACTATGCTCTGCTTTCTATTTCTATTCTATGGACTTTGGGATACAAAACAAAGCATTCGCGCACATTAGGATTAGGCAACTGGCACAATACAGCATCATCCCATCACCCGTACTCGACCAATCGTTTTTAATTATTGGCTATTACATCTTGCATATACTTACCAATTCTCCTTATCCTCCCAGACTTTGGCGATGTTCCGTCGGCCCAAACCACACAGTCATATAAGCCTACGAGTCAATCGACCTCCCCCGCACCTCCCATGTTTAGTAAGTTTGAGAGCCGTGCGCACATGTGTATCTATTTTTAGCTGTGCTTGTCTATTGTTAGATATAACAGTCATATAAGCCTACGAGTCAATCGACCTCCCCCGCACCTCCCATGTTTAGTAAGTTTGAGAGTCGTGCGCACATGTGTATCTATTTTTAGCCGTGCTTATATATTTTTAGATATAGATCATGCGAGTCGGGTGCTTTCCTCGGCTTTGCCTATATCTAGGAAGTGTGGCAGGAACGCCGTGCGCACGTGTGTCTATTTTTAGATATTCCTAGTTATTTTTAGATACAGACTATGCGAGTCAATTGGCCTATACTAGACCCTTTTTCCCCTTCCCCTCCCCAGCTGATACTTTTTTAATGATTTTGGTAAGTGAGTTTTGCGCACATGTGTATCTATTTTTAAATGTGCGGATCTATTTTTAGCTATCGAGCATGCGGGCAAATCGGCATCCTCTCCTTAGCCTATGTGATATAAGTTTTTATCGTCAGTTCAGGCAGTGGCGTGTGCATACAGACCATGCTTGTTGCTATGTACGAGCACATTACTGGTAATTATGTATGGCACTGTCAAGGGCCTTCTCGGTGGCTTCAATGAAGACCGCGTGATTGGTACACGCACGTATTTATCTATCTTAACATGTATGTTGTTGTGTCATCTACCAGAATGACTAGGTAAGTCTTTGTGTCATCTACCAGAATGACAAGGTAAGTTGTTGTGTCATCTACCAGAATGACTAGTTCAAAGGAGAAAAAAAGGGAAGGGGCGGCGGGGGGGTTGTTATTGTCTGTCTCTGTGTGTTTGAGTGCGTTAATCTGTTCTTGTATGCGTATATGATGTCTTGCAGGTGTGCATGTATTCCCATACGCGTATGTTTAATGTTTATCCTCAGCTGTTCCTAGGTGTCTTCGAATATGAGTAACGTACTCTCACTGCACGGGGTGCAATGAGAGGGTGCCTACCGATAACCATGTCACATGGTATAGATTCATTGAACACGTTGATACGTTTACAACGTAGCCGTACAGCCACCTGATAGTCTGATAGCTTACGACGTCCCCCTCAGCGCCCATTATCCACCACATACGGCGGAGAAGACTTCTCTGTGACACTCTTGTGTGTGTATGTACCATGGAATCTGCGCATACTAGTAAATATATAGTATAGCTTATGTAGATCAACAGCGAAAATTACGGTTTAGCCTGCCTGTACATACAGATATACGTAAGGCATAGTACTTTGTGCAGCGGATAGTCTAACAGCCCCTTCAGCGCCTTCGCCCACCACATACGGTTTGGAAGTGGCCGCAAGCACAGCAACATCCTTGTTTCTGACTCGCTACAAGCTGCCCTAATGTGCATACACCACTAAGTTGACCGTACTGGTAAACCTACAGGATAAGCAAGGTGTGTATACACTCTAGAAGTAAGCAAGATGTGCATACACTCTAGAAGTGGGCATGTAGCTTACTTGCGACAACGAACTAACCCACCACGTGTATATGCAAACAGCGGGCAATCTAGCAGCCCCCCCCAGCCCATCGGCGGCCTCATACGGCGGCGATGACTATTCGTTTGAAAGCAAAGAAGCAGCTGCACCCGCACAAACTACACCTGATGGCATGCAAGCGTCCATGTGGCAACTGGCCTACTACAGCCCCTACTTCGATGTAGATGTTAATACGGTACGTATATATATATATATATATATATATATATATATACATATATATACATATATATATGTATATATATATATGTGTGTGTGTGAGAAAAGGCTGTATATATAAGAAAGTGCGTATATATATATGCGAGAAACAAATATATCTAAATTAATATACATTATTATATAATAATATCATCACACACATTGCACATCACACACACACACACATCACACACATCATCACGTATCATATAATATGTATGTATATATATTTTATATTTTATATGTGTATATATACATATATATATATATATATATAATATATATATATACATAACGTAATGCATATGCAATGCGAGAAACAAATGCATCCTAAATTAATATGCATTATCATATATGTATATGTAATATATACATATATATATATTAATATTATTGCATATATATATATATATATTATATATATTATATATATATATATATATATATATATGCATATATATGCTGAAAAAAAAATATTTCCTAAATGAAAACATTATATTATGTATATATGTATATATTATATATATATATATATATATATATATATATATATATATATATATATATATATATATATATATATATTTAATATGTATATATATATATTAATATGAGTTTAATTAGATAATATATTTACACACACACAGACACATGTATATATATATATATATAAATATATAATGTATAGTGTATATATATTTATGAATGTATGTATTTATGTATGTTTGCTTGTAGGTATGTAGGTATATATATATATATATATATATGTATGAATGTATGAATGTATGTATATGTATATGTATATATGCAATATTTATAGACGTCTGCTGAGCAGTGGGGGCTGTACCAGAAGACAGACATGCGCTAAATATAGCGCTAGGTTTCCTTCACATCAGTTTGGAAGCGTCTGATATAAATCCAATGCTCAGCGATAGTCTTTATTGTACTGTCTCTGTATGGAGGAGTGTTATTTCAAAAAGATTCCATACAACTGTGTATCGCTTGCTCCCCTATTTCGGGGATGGGTGTGTGTGTGTGTGTGTTTTCACGCTGATATTGCATTGCTAACTAGGACAATCTTTTATTGAGGTTTCTCGGTGTAGGTTTACCATAGCCTTCTAACTTACAATAATTAGAGATTTGGGTGGCTATGAATTATCTTATTATACTTCTGTGGGAGTTGCTTACTAGTGCAAAAGCGCTGCGCTCCTGCATGCCTTCGAGTTCTCTCCACGCTGATCATGTATTGTATTATACACCAGAAGGTTTATACAGTGTCTTAGTGAAAACTCGGTTTATTTAACTTCACTGGGAGAGTCTTTCTAATGCTAAAGTGCTGTACGTTTGTATGATACCAGGTAACCGCCCGCATTGCGATGAGCTGTAATCCGCTTAAGAAGGATTTCCTCACTTCACTGGCCGGCAAGCCAGATCTATATGGTAGGTATCTGTATTGTATTTATGATGTATATGTATCAAATTACGTGATGTATATATATGTATATATCAACTTACTGTGAGTTGTACAGTAAGTGACTGTGTTTGATCTATGATGTATATATCTCAACTTGTGTGACAGCATGTGACTGTATATGACCTATGATGGATATATATCAACTTACGTAATATATATATATATATATATATCAACTTACGTGATGTATATATATTCGTCAACTTACTGTGTGTTGACTTGTGATGTTTATATAAACTTGCATGTTGAACACTTACTGTGTGCTCTACGGTAAGGGGCAGGATTTGATCTATGATGTATATATCAGCCTACTACCGCATACCTCACATCGTAGTACTAGAATGCGTGGTTTATATGTTAGCATATATCATGTGGCTCACCTTTCTCATCATACATCTGCCTCAATCACACTGCCACACGTGCGAATAGGTCCCTTCTGGGTGACCACTACGCTCATCGTGTGCATGGGCATCACCGGTAACCTAGCAACGGTTTTGGCTTCGAGAAGTGCGGAGGAGTATGTATACTCGTACGACTTCACAAAGCTAACGTTTGCCAGTACGCTGATGTACGGCTATATACTACTGGTATGTATAGATACGTTGATTCATATATTTATTTCCCATATATATATATATATATATGATATGGGTAAACATCTTATTGTTGGTGTGTTTTTCAGGCCTTAGAGAGTCTTGAAGGTTCCTAAACGCGTTAAGTATATGTGCAGTACATTTGTTACTTATTTGAGTGTGGTAGTGTGCGGAATTTGCTGCTACGTACACCATACAGTTGCAGTAATCCGCTCTAAAGGGAGCATTAGGTGACAAGGGGAGACCGAACATATCGTCTAAGGCCATTTGTCACACATCACGCTGATATGCATGCAGTGAGGGATGCTTTGGGGTGGGCGCTATAGACGCACTCTAGCTACTATTTGCTTTATGAATAGCAAGTCAAATAGACCAGTTCGTAATACATACATCTCTACCGCTCTCCCCAATTATCTACTTACGGCGTTTTGAAAACTGGCAGTTTAGGCAGTTTTGTGACAAAGTTTTATAAGGAAAATACCCATAAAGAGACAGTTAAGATATGTCCTTTGACTTTTGGCGTCAAAGTGATATCAGGCGTGTGTCCGTTGCATGTTCTACGTGTGTATATCCAGATCAATTACCAGACCAAAATGCCAGGTAGGTACCAACCGGCTATCTGCTCACACCTCACGAGTACACTCTCTAGTGTTACCTTGCTATGAACCAGAGTCAACCAACCTTAGCACTCATTCACTCCCCGTGGCCCGCTGTCACTCCGCAGTTGCCCATGTTGATCCGGGCGTGCGTTACTTTCTAAGCATCCATAAAAACCTAAATCACTCGAAGTTCGCATGTAAATTATATACCCGAGTATTATTTTGATAAGCTAGATAACGGAAACCAATCGTTATATATATATATATATATATGTGTGTGTGTGTATGTATGTATGTATGTATGTATGTATGTATGTATGTATGTATGTATGTATGTATGTATGTATGTATGTGTATGAATGAATGAATGTATATATATATATATATATATATATTTATATATATATATAGTTATATATATATATATATATATATATATATATATATATATATATATATATATATATATATATATATTATATATATTATATGGTTGCATATAGATTACATATGATTGCATACATGGCACATACATATATGCATATATATATATATATATATATATATATATATATATATATATATATATATATATATATATATATATGTATATATATATATATATATATATATATATATATATATATATATATATGTATATATATATATATATATATATATATATATATATATATATATATATATATGTATATGTATATGTATGTATGTATATGTATATATATATATATATGTATATATATATACAAATATATGCGTTTGTTGTTCATTACGACCTCACAGTTCGCCAGATGTGGACACCTTTAAACGTTCACGTCACGCCAGCCTGTATACAAAAAAAAAAAAAAAAACTCAATTTTCGCCCATTCACCTTAAAGCCGTCCAAAGTATTTCAACTGGATGGACACTACACTCCCATATCCTCCTTGTGCTTGATTTCCACTCATCTTTGAAAGCTACTCGAAACACTGCACCCACAAACTGCATCGCTGCTTCACTGCCCCCTGCACCACACAGTGACCAACACTACACTCACACTCATTCCACCTGTGCTGGATTCCCACTCACCTCTAACCACGGCACCTGGGCTGCATCGCTGCTCTACTGCTCCTGCACCACACAGTGACCAACACTACACTCTCAAATTCCACCTGTACTGCTGCATTCCACTCACCCCTAACCACTGCATCTACCAACTGCATCTCTGCCTCACTGCTCCTGTACCACACAGTGATCAACACTACACTCTCTCATTCCACCTGTGCTGCATTTCCACTCACCCCAAACCACTGCATCTACCAATTGCGTCTCTGCTCACTGCCCCTGTACCACACGGGGACCAACACTACACTCTTTTCATTCCCACCTGTGCTGCATTCCCACTCACCCCTAACCACTGCACCTGGGTTGCGTCGCTGCTCTACTGCCCCTTGTACCACACAGTGACCAACACTACACTCCCTCATTCCACCTGTGCTGCATTCCCACTCACCCCTAACCACTGCACCCACACACTGCATCGCTGCTCTACTGCCACCTGCACCCCACAGTGACCAACACTACACTCACTCATTCCACCTGTGCTGGATTCCCACTCACCTCTAACCACTGCACCCACAAACTGCATCGCTTCTCTAATGCCTGCACCCCACAGTTTCCCTTGATGATCTGGGCGTTCGTGAACTTCTATGTCAAGCAACCCTGTGTGCTGCTGGAGTTGATCTGTCTGTTCGGCTACTCCGTCTTCATGTTCATCCCTGTATCGGTATGTCTGGCAGAAGTGGTCTCTAGCCATTCCGGACTGTGTGGCGAATATATGCATACAACTGGGACTTGCGATGTGAGATGCTGACTACCAATGGTGCATGTGTGTGTGTGTGGCATAGTAGGTAACGTTTCGGGCATTGGTAGTGGTGCTGCTAGCGATGTTTGTGTGAAGAAGAAGAAAATACGACAACGAGTATGGTCATTTTAAACTTTTTTTTTCTTCATATTAAGGACCGAAGTCCACGCAGTATGTATGTGCTATCCAAACCGCATCCATACCGCTCTACTCATCAGGTTGCCATGACAACGACATACAGTTGGGTTCCTTCTTCCCTGTACTAATGTGCATACATTTCTTTTGAAAGATGGTCTGCGTTGTGCCAAGTGAGACGTTGAGGTGGACCGCTGTAGTTCTAGGCTTCGGCGTATCGAGTAAGTTATCTGTGCTAATTAAATGTATGCGTTTCGAATTTGAATCAACGTGTATTGTACTGCCTTTTGTGGTGTTACTATGGCTGAAAACATACACTTGACATGTTAGTTTACTCATCGAAACTCTATCGGATCTCTAATTTCTGTCTGCAATCGAATTTCAACTCTGTAAAAATAGCACCTTTCATCTCCAATTTCTTTTGACTATCCACAATTTTTAGGTCTGCACATTACCAATCTCCGCTATTCATTTCGAAATCCATCTCTTTAATTCCCAGGTCTGGTCTTGCTGGGTAATCTGTATCCAATGATACAATCGCTGAACCAGAAGACAGCCTACGTGGTGCTCGGGGCAACGGCCTCGGCCCAGATTCTGCTAGCTGTGATATTCAAGATGTATTTCTTCGAGTATGCTTAATCCTGCCGCTGTAGCGAAGTTCCAAAGGCGGACATGATGATCTTTCTCGGCACTACGACAAGACGCTTTGTTTTCGGCATGTAGCCGAGAATTGCTTTGCCTCCAGAAATATTAACTTTTGATGGACGAATACCTTCTGTGGGTGATTATTTTAAAATAAAGAGCATGAAGATTGTAAAGCTCTTGACTTCTTGGTATATATCTCATAGATTATGTAGAGGCATGTATGTTTATATGTTTATATGTATTTTTATGTGTTGCATGTGTATAATATGTATTTATGTGTTTATTGTGTACTCGTATTGGATTATCACAGATAGGGCGCCTGCCAGGTATGCAGAAACAAACACTGTGCTAGCGAATAGGCCCTACCCCACATACGAATGAAGTATCTGCACTTACAGGCACACAACTGAACTATCAATCCAGCCTAGCCTCTAATATGCATTTATCACATTGTCCGTATAGTTAGAGTTGCAAGTATGCATGAAGTCTCCGCATATACAGACGCACGTCTGAACGATCTATCCAGCTACTTTAATATATTATTGGCAACATACTTTGTATGCATGTATGCATGAAGTCTCTGCACATAAAAAGGCACTTCTGATCGATCTATCCAATATCTTTAATATGTCATTTGCAACATACACTATGCGAATAAGACAATTAGAGAAATAGTTATATCTGTGATATGCAAGCATACATTACCTGAGCGCGACAGTAGCAGCATATTCAGTACTGAATAAAATTAAAACAAATTAGATAAAAGTTAAAGCAGCGGTCGGTTTTGATCCGACGTCCTCGAGGTTATGGGCCTCGCGCGCTCCCTCTGCGCCACGCTGCTATTATTCTGAGCAAGTTAGTACAGAAACTATGTTTCATTTATTTATTATAACTAAGAATACGTATTTCATTATATACATTTGACTTGTATGTGTTATTTTGTATTGTTATTATAATGCTCGCTTGATTTTATTATCGAAAGCCTAAAAGGTTTATTGAACAAAGGCTGTGTTATGCGAAACCACACCAACTCGTCATCATGGTGTGCGTTTATGTTCGACTAACGCATATCTGTACAAATACCAGCTGGGCAGGTGAAGAGCCTGCAAAGTTGTAAATATCGCTTGTCTCGTTTACGACTTTAATAAGACACAGAACACACACGCGCATGTTCACCAAAACCATTTTTCTTTTGCACACAAGCACATAATTCTCATATGATGAAAAAGGCATTCGATCAGGCGTGCATAGCCACGCTTGAGAGCCAACCATGTAAACTCAATCGTAGTATGTTACACCTGAAGAACCCTACCCAACCCACTAAAAGTGGGCTTTGGGGCGATACATTCAATGCACCTTGGGAGGGTGGCGATAGGGTAAATGGCTTGTTCGGTTTAGTACAGTGGAAAAGCGGACAGAATGCACCCCCGTTTCCCAGCCCAGAGGAGGTGCAGAAACGCGTACCGTCGGTGAGTGTAGATTCTGAGAAGTTGTTCTCAATCAGTCCGATGGCGGGTATAGGTGAGACCGGATATGGTGGCAGCAATAGGGAAGTCTCAGATGGCTTGGATGAACCTAATCAAAAGAATCAGATACAAACCACATGGATGGGGCATGCGTCCTTTCTAGTGCAATGCAGTGGTGTGAACATCCTCACCGACCCTGTGTGGGTAGACCGTGCTTCTCCAGTACAGTTTGCCGGGCCTAAACGCTATGTACAACCTCCCATAGAGATAGAGGATTTGCCACAGATACACATAGTCACTATCAGCCATAACCATTACGATCATCTGTGTGCTTCTACTGTTACGAGACTGCATGAGGCGTTTGACCCTGTATTTGTGGTACCGTTGGGTATGAAAAGCCGCTGGTTTGTACCGAAATTCGGGTCGAAATGGTCTAAAAATAGCATGGCCAAGGTGATGGAGCTGAACTGGTGGGAAGAAGTGCCCTGCAAGTTCACCATCAAGACCCCATCCGAACACACCCTTTCCTCATGTGTGACAATAACGTCCACGCCAGTACAACACTGGACCACACGCACATCGTTTGACCGCAACAAGGAGCTTTGGTGTGGCTTTGTATACTGCTTTGAGAGCAACGCTAATTGCGGGACGGATTCCGGTACCGAACTTTTACCAACCCGACTGGTTTACCACGCGGGCGATACCGCGTACTGTCCGATGTTCTTAGAAACGGCCGAGGAGTTCTTTGGTGGACCGCTCACCACTGGGGGTTCATCAGACGAGGAATCAAGTTGCAGGTTTGACTTGGCTATGATACCGATAGGTGCATACGACCCGAGATGGTTCTTGCAGGTGCAGCATGTAGACCCAAAAGAAGCGGTACAGGCACACTTGGACTTGCGAAGGCCCAGACTGAGTGTGGGCATGCACTGGGGCACGTGGATACTAACGGACGAGCCTATCGATGAACCACCACTGCTGCTGAAGGCGGAAGCTCAAAAGGCTGGTTTGGAGGAAGGCGAGTTTGTGGTTCTGAAACACGGAGAGAGTGTAACTATATAAAGTTTTAGATTTTTGATGCGTGTTTTGTTCAAGTGTAGGTATGTATATATAAGCGAGAGTCTCACCCGATGTATGAAGCCTTGGAGTATACCAGTTCATTTGCGTTTGTTTATGTCAGTGTGTAGCACAGCAGAATTGGGTGCATATGCAGCAAGTAGGTTTAGATGGAGTGTGGGCATGTACTGGGTACGTGAATACTAACGGACGAGTCTATTGGCGAACCAGTACAGCTGCTTATTGTGGAAGATGGGAAGGCTATGTTGGTGGAAGGCGAGTTTGTGGCCGTCAAACACGGACCAAGTGTAGTTACATGGAGGTTTAGAGTGTGTTAATGAGTGTGCATATCAACTGAAGAGTGTTAAGTCGGGAAAACGCGTAGTTTATATATACGATTTGTATATTGAATTATATAAACGTGTCTGTCCATATATATATATATATATATATATGTATATATATATATATATATATACATACATACATATACATACATACATACATACATACACACATATATATATATATATATATATATGCATACGAATAGCATGTATATTTTGTAGGTATATGCACCAAAAGGGGAATTCACATATGTAAAGGTACTTATATAGCCTCGGAAGTATGTAAATATGGTACCGGAAAGTGTTCTGTTCGTAGTGGAGAACATGATTAGTAGACACCTTATTCGTGCGATATTCATAATATATATATATTCGATTTACAGAGCTCGTGAGTCTTACTCTTCAAATATTACATTGCTTCGTACCCCGTGACTTTTTACCTACACTATCATTTAGAAATAGGACACATACACCACACCACAGACACTGCATGTACTATATCTACTATTACATATAGTTGCGGTAGTCGTATACTGGCGGTCTAGTTGTGCGACACACTCTTAACTGTTTCACTCCGATCATTAGTGTATGTATAGAGCAATAAGGGTGTGTTATAAACCACCACTAGAATGTGTAATCGATTAGAATGTATGATGATGATGGTGTTGCTGTGTTGGCCGACGAATCGATGGCTATACTGTTGCGGCCACTGGACTCGATTATGGGAAACGTATTGGAGTGGGTCTCATTTCAACTAAAGGGCCCAACACCCACTGGTATTCCACCCCGAAGTGACAGGAAATATCGAACGTTTTCACGGTCAATCGGTCATAGAGGCATGTACGCAAGAACCTTATTAGTCAGCAAAACGTGAATACAATCATTCATGCAATCGGCTTGCTACGCGATTATGCGTGCCATCCATCTCTATTTCCGTACAACAAAATTTTATAGTCGGCAAAAAAGAATACAGTCAAAACTTGTTGAAAACATGTGTACAATCAAAACGTATTTTTAGAGAACATAAACCCTTTTTTCGTGAGGTTAAAATCTAGTTTTAGATAACATACGTACAATCAAACCAGTTAGTGAGCATACTTACAATGAAAACCTATTTTTAGTGAGCATACTTACAATGAAAACCTATTTTTAGTGAGCATACTTCCAATAGTATACGTACAATGATATCCTATTTTTAGAGAACATACGTACAATCTATTTATTTAGTGAGGATACTTTCGATGAAATCCTATTCCTAGTGAGCATACGTACAATGAAACCCTATTTTTAAAGAACATACTTGCAATGAAATTCTATTTTTAGAAAACATACTTACATATCCTATTTTTAAAGAACATAAATATAGTTAAATCCTATTTTAAGGAACGTACGTACAATTAAAACCTATTTCCAGAGAGCATGCGTACAATGAAAATCTATTTTTAGAGAACGTACGTACAATTAAAACCTATTTTCAGAGAACATACGCACAATGAAAACCTATTTTAGAAAACGGATGTACAATTAAAAACTAGTTTTAGAGAACGTACGTATGATTGAAACTTCTTTCCTTTAAAGTACATATACACGTGCAATTTAATTTATTATTATTATTAACTCAATTAGTGATAGTGATACATCTCACGGAGAGCACTTTTCGTCCTGCACACGTGTATCCTAACAACGATGTACCAAACTGTTTCCAATTCTACCACCCCGTCCTTTGAAATTAGTGTGTGTTTTACCACCTTGATCAGTGTAGTGGCGACTCCAACTACTATGGGAGCAATAGCTATATATATACATATATATATATCCATATACATATATATATATATATATATATATATATATATATATATATATATACTGTCACGTTCATCGAATATCCCAATAGGAAACCTATATCTCTGTGTATTTATGTGTTAGGTGGAAGTTTCTTGGCTGGCTGGTCACCTGGATCGCACCCGGGTTTCTATACCACGACCGGCACAGGCCCAGCGCCTCCCTCGGCAGTTGACACCATGATCTCCTGACACATTTCGTCCGACTGCTAAAAAGACTACAAGGTCTTCGCTGAACTAGCCACAGACGGGGCTGTAGTATATTCATTTCGGTTGCAAAAGAAGGAAGGAAGAAAGTGGAAGTTCTCCACGAACTAGCTCAGATGAGGCTATGTATGGTAGCATGGTAAACTAGCTCAGAGTGAGACTATGTATGGTAGCATGGTAAACTAGCTCAGAGTGAGACTATGTATGGTAGCATGGTAAACTCGCTTAGAGTGAGGCTATGTATGGTAGTATGGTGACCTAGCCATGTACGAGGCTGTGGTATGGTGATGTGTGCTTGTGTTTGTGCTGTGCTTGGCGTGTATCTCGGGAGGGCCGGTGGTATCTTGACTGATTACCTTGTCTCACTATTGGCCGTTTGTCTGTGTATGTTTACACTATAGACCGATGGGCTGTGCTGTAGTACACGGTAAACAGCTGTGCTATGCGCACGTGGTACTGGACTGCATAGCGTTCTGGATATGCGACGATAGTTAGCAGCGGCGGTGGTGGTGGTGTGTGGAGTAGTGTTCAAGGGACCATCGGCCAGTAATAGAAGCATGTGTCGGCTTGTCCTTATGTAAACAGTTCCATACTAGCGGGGCATCTCTGCCCATGAATTAATCTATAGTCACAAGTGCGAGATCAGACACATCTTTCATATCCGCCCGTGGATATCCAACTATGCCATGGTGTGTGGTGAAAGGATAGGCATCCCACAGTCGGCTGATACACTGGCATACGCATCAAGGACTTCATGACGGTGATAGGTGTGCGACGCATTCGTAACTGACAGAATGAGTGCCAGCGCCTCCTAGTAGTACCGAACTGCAACCCTCGGACACTCGTCATTACAAGCACAGCAATCCCACATGCCCTCGTTTTGTCCCTCCCCTCCCCTGACCAGGGTGCCCTATATAGTCAGCCGTTCTTCCCCACGGTTGTAGTCGTGTGTTGATAGTAATGTCGTGTGATGATAGCATTGTCATGTGTTGATAGTATAGTTGTGTGTACGAGTTGCTGTCACCTCCCTAATCTGTTGAGCCCAGTAGTCCAATGGTCCTCCATGCATACGCATGTCTGTGTTGAAGGTGTCAGGCCGACCGCTAGGGCTGAGCAATGCCCTGCGTGTCTCGGTATCTCATTGAGTCTTCACAGCGTACGATGGTATCCGAGGCACTACACGCACTGAGTCAGCTCGTCAGTACTACGTGAGCCGACGGCTATATATGGCGGTAATTCTACCTACCCTTTGCCAGCCGAAATGCGGGTGACCCGTCTGTGTTGGTGGGGGCCGGGACAAGTTACGGTATCTCTGCGGAGAAGCTCAGCTGCGTGTGTTCTTGTTGGTATATTGTATTGCACAGAGTGGACAATTAGCCAGAAGATGAGATGGTGTACACAGGTTCGCAGGTTGGCTGCGTGCCCTGACACTCCATAGTGGCCAATTAAACAGGCGGTGGAGCCGTACAAGCGTGCGAGCGGCCACCGAAGAACGCTTCAAGTCGTGACTGTTTAGTCGCATTGCTTGCGAATGCCGCCTGTGTACTGTTAAACCGCTGGTGCGTACAGGCATGGAGATAGTATCCCACCTACACTGACGTTATAGTGCTTCTTCCCCAGTGTACGTATGTATTGGGGTGTGTCACGGCTATCTGTACTTGTACAGTGACTAGTACCGCCCCCGCAATGACCACTGATGTATCTTGGTCAGCTTCTAATCGGCCACCATACACAACTCCGTCTGTTCAGCCTCGGGCACCCTCACCCTCCAGTAGACCACAGCAGCCATGAAATCGCAAGGTATGGCTCAGAGGCTATACACTTATACACATGCACCTACGTATATTCATATACACATGCACCTACGTATCTTCATATACACATGCATTCCCATACGCTTACACAATCTTTTACTAATTATATGCATCTATGCCGAGCACACACGTGTGTGTGTGTCTTGCTTGTTGCCCTGGTGATGCCCTACTCACTTATCTGGATGTTCGGGATAGACTTCCTGAGCACGGCCAGCACCTGTTTGCTGACAGTGAGGCCATAGATCTCGAGGATGTGCAGGTGCTTCAGATTGCACAGAGTGGCGATACCGGCATCACTGACGGAGGTGTAGGAGAGATCGAGATTCCTGTTTGATGGGGGTACAGAAGGTGTGTCATAGGGCATGAGGATGGTTTATAAACTCCTTCAGACGTGTAGGAGAGAACGAGATTCCTGTTTGATGGGGGTGTCATATGGCGTGAAGATGGTTTATAAACTCCTTCAGAGGTGTAGGAGAGAACGAGATTCCTGTTTGATGGGGGTACAGAAGGTGTGACAAAGGGCGTGAGGATGGTTTATAAACTCCTTCAGGCGTGTATGAGAGATCGAGATTCCTGTTTGATGTGGGTACAGAAGGTATGGCAAAGAGCGTGAGGATGGTTTATAAACTTCTTCAAGCGTGTATGAGAGACCTAGATTCCTGTTTGATGTGGGTACAGAAGGTGTGGTAAAGGGCTTGTGAGTATAGTTTACACACTCCAAAAGAAAAAAAAGGGGGGGGGCGAAATTGTATAAAGAGATTCGGATATCTGGGGTGTGTAGCTTAGAGCGTGAGTGTGGTATATACGAGCGAGTAGGCTGAATTAGATTAGTGGTACGATCCATCGAGTCTAATCATACGCGGTACAACAAGGTCGACCGTCACTCGCCTGCCGTCAACTCTTGGGTCCATGTAGCCACCAAACCCTACATCTATGCACAAGCACGCAACACCACACAGATACGTCTCTATCTACACACTATCTCGTTCTCAAAGACAGCTGATTGTACATATCAGCACGTACGCCGATATATTATTACTCGCGATACGACAATACATACTTTGTGTATTTCAACATGACACATATCAGCACGTACGCTGATATATTAATCCGCACAAAACGATAACACATGCTGTATGAATTTCAACATACGTCAGGTTTGGACACGATTGAACGAGGTCGGTGACACCCGCGTCTGTCAGTAACTCTTGGCCTGCGACAACGAGCGTGGTCATGTTCTTCTGGCTCTTCATCGCCCGTACCGAACTGTCGGTCAGCCATGGCGGAATACCCTGTACTCGCGCCAAATAAGCAAACACGTGAGAAAATAATGAACTTGGCTTACACACGTAGTGGGAAATAACAGCTCGTTATACACACGTGCTGGATAGATACACATGTGAGACAATAAATTGCTGGTTTAAGCGCGTACAAGAGAAGAACAAAAAGGGGGTTTGTGACTGTTTAGGGTTCGGGGGTTAGGGTTTGGTATATAAAGCTTGTATGTGACTAAAGGTCGATGAATTTAGATCCATGGGTTCATAAGAAGTTACATCTAACAACAATACCCTGATTACTGATTAATAGTATATATATATATATATATATATATATATATATATATATATATATATATATATATATATATATATATATATATATATATATATATATATATATATATATATATATATATTTATATACATATATATACGCATATGTATATAGAAGTTTATGTGTGTACGTACCTCTACCGACAATAATAGCCTCTTCAGATCGAGTTCCGAAAGTATTCGCTCGAACCCGATTTCGTCCACCGCGCAATCCGTCAATGAAAGCGATTTCAATTTATTGAGCTGTGAAAAAGTGTCAATAAATGTCAATGAATATCAAAGAAATCACGTGCCTAAGTCTACAATGCCGGCAACTGCCAGATTGAGTTTCCACACAGATATACATAGTCGAGTAGCTGAGATCAAATATAATATGATATACTTATTGATACGAATTTACTGGACTCAGCATAGTTGCCATACACACATGAATGTAGCTGTATACCTATATAGAGCCTAACTCAAGTCACTGAGACACTGAAACATATAGACAAATTCAGACATAATGGGACAAATATACAGATGAATCATACACATACGATTATGACCACGGAGACAATATAACTTAAATGGGTATGAGTTCCATTAGAGATGTAATTACACACACACACACATACAAACAGGGACACAGACACAGACACAGACACAGACACAAACACAAACACATGCAGATGCAGATACAGATGCAGATGCAGATTCACACACACACATATATATATATATATATATATATATATATATATATATATCAAACTTTACATATTATATATATACATACAAAAATAGATAAATGCATACGCATGCATGTATACAAACATATGTATATGCATATATAAATATAGATATATATATATATATATATATATATATATATATATATATATATAATATATTTATGTATATTAGATAGATATAGGATATAGATATAGATATAGATACAGATACAGATACAGATACAGATACAGATACAGATACATTTACATATACATATACATAGACTATATATATATATACATATATATATAACTGTACGTAAACTCATATACAGAATTTCCCATCTGAGAATATGTAGTTGATCAAAGAAGAATCATATACGTAAAAATGCACTGATATGAACGTACCTTAACCAGGCTTTGCGCGTTGCCGTATGAGATTTTGTGATGATAGTCCAGATTTAACGATTGCAAATTCTGCAAGGGCTCCAGTGGAATGAGGGCCTATACGAAGAAAAATCAAAGGATTTAGATACAGTTCTATATAAATACTTCCAAAATTACAAACGCACATGTATATATATGTATCTATACATATATGTATATATATATATATATATATGTATATATATTATATATATATACATATATAATATTTGTGTGTAAAAATATACATATAATTGGGTAAGTTGTAAATTTAGTCAACCGGAAAGTCAGCATGTGCTCACAGGTAAACAGACAAGCATAATAATATGTGCTAAACGTCACGTACGATCTTTAATATAAAACATGGGCTATGAGTAACCCGTACAAGCTTATACATATCCAAAAACAACGCACCATCTGTATATAACAGCAGTCCAATATATATCCATTCATGCACACACATTCGCAGATACATATACGGATACGCTCTTTTGCATCGCCTTCTCCACCGACATGGAGCCACAGTGAGGTGTGCACTGGGTATACAGACAAAATGTATATGTGTAGACACTAACAGGCCCATAGATATACACCTGTCGACAGCACATGAATAAAATGCGATAAGTATACAACCGAAAACACCAACTACACAGTAACAGTGTAATATACATGCACACCCGCACACCCGCACACCCACACACACACACACACACACCTTCTCATCGCCTTCGCTGTCCGCATTGCCCACACCCGCGAGACACAATGACGTGAGTGTGGTGATGCGTGTGATACCCGCGATAGAAGACATGTCAATGCGTGTGTCGGAGATGTCTAGGTTCTCCAGTTGGGTGAGCGACTCGCTGACTATGTCTGTGTAAGTGTAGTGTGTGGTAGGAAGGAAGTAAAGAGTATAAGTAAAAGGTACTGGGAGTGTACATGTGTATACATGTGGTATATATATATATACATATATATATATATATATACTTACATACATACACACACACACACACATATATATATATATATATATATATATATATATATATATATATATATATATATATCTATATCTATATATATATGTAAGTATATATATATATATATATATATATATATATATATATATATACATATACATAAAGGTATACGTACTGGGAGTGTGCATGTGTGTACATATAGTATATATAGTATACATATAGACATACGCACACATCACTGGCTTACATCGATCTGAAACAGTGAGGGGACTGCAGCAGCCTTCGTTTGGCCAAACAAAACACGTCCACCACGTGTGGGAAAGGTCTAGATTCTTCGGCTGCGTGGGAGGCTCGATGAAGACCATATCTATTAGGTTCCTTGCCTTTATGTATATATATACACACAAACCCTAAACCCTAAACCTTACAGAAATATGGTTTAGAACACTCTTACCTAAGACTTCACTGGTGATAGGGCAGCCGGCAAGGGAGAGATCCTTGATGTTGACCGTGGTCTTGATGAAGTTCACATCCGAATCAGTCAACCCGCAACGCGTTAATTTTAGGGCTGTGAGACTGGTCAAGCTATTTATAGCACACACAGAAATGGGAGAAACCAATTTGAGATATAGGTAATATGGGCAAATTTACTATAGCACACTCAGTAATAGGAGGAAACGATTTTAAAATAGTTAGTATGGGTAACGTTGACTATAACACACACAGAAATAGGAAATAAGTTTCGAAAATTTGGGAGTATGACTACACATAAAGCTATTTATAGCACACACAGAAATAGGAGGGAAGCTAGTGCGTATAGTTATCCTTTAAGCAATCTATGGCACACATATACATAGGAAAAAGGCTATTCATAGCACACACAGAAATAAAAGGAAAGCTAGTGCGTAGAATTACCCTTTAAGCCATGAATAACACACATTTACATAGGAAGAAAGCTATTTATAGCACACACAGAAATAGGAGGAAAACTAGTGCGTATAGTTACCCTTTAAGCTATGTATCGCACATAAGAGGAAACTTCGCAGCGTAGTGGGTAAGGGCACTCGTTCAAGCTAATTGCGGATAGACAAGACAACCTAAAAATAGTCACTAAGCTGTGCTTGTCAACTAATCGAGACAGCGACCGAATATCAGTGAGACTGTTGATGTACGTCTCACGGAAATGGGGACGTACACTGATTAAAGGGTTTGCATGAATGATAAAATGAAGAAACGAACAAAGGAATACATGAATAAACGAATTAACAAATAAACGAACTGATGAATAAATACATAAATGAATGAATGAATGAATAAAGCAATGAACAAATGAACAAATGAATTACTGAATAAATAAACGAATAAAGGAATAAACAATCAAATAAATAAATAAATAGATAAATAAATAAGCAGATGAACATATCAATCAATGAAGAAACGTACACACCATGCATTAAACACATCACCAACCGAACGGCGCTGACTACGCCACAGTTAACGTTACCTGTTCAGATAGGTGGTGGAATTAACGCCCAGATCCGAATTACTCAAATCCAGCGATACCAGAGACGTCAGGCCTTTGATGAGATTGACTGTGGCCGGTGTTATGTAACAGTAGGACACATCCAGCTTCTTCAGCTCTGTTACCGAGGTACGGTGAGACGAATGGTGTACGTTGGTGGGTAGGTGGTGTTTCTTGCACATATGTACACGTATGTATGGGTTATGGGGGCGTGCGTGTAGTGTGTGTGAATGTGTGTTTGTAAGGGTTTTATTTTAGGTTTTAGGGTTTTTAGGATACGCATGAGCTAAGGCCTGGATAGGATTCATCGTCGATGGAGATACATAGGAGCACCACACATATAAATTCTACGGCACTGTATACGTGACATTGAGAATAGTGGCTTGCGTTGGCACCGTGCTGCTACATGTATGTGCATGTGTATGTATGTATGTATGTATGTATGTATGTATGTATGTATGTATGTATGTATGTATGTATGT
>LUCW03002312.1:20000-22500 GCA_001586965.3 Sphaeroforma sirkka | reverse complement strand
GGTCACAGACACGCGTGTGTGCATGTCCTTCTCGTGGTCTTCTTTGGGAACTGCTTCTTCGTTGGAGATGGCGGCGAGCGCATTCATCATGAGCTGACCAGCCATGCGCATCTAGATAGGGTTGTAAGGTTTTGCAAGGATTTAGGGTTGTAGGGTTTGGGGGTCGAGGTGGGACTATGTACGAGCATGTGCAATGCTCAATACATGCTTGAGTGCAATTTATAAGTGCAAGTGTGTAAAGTGTAATTATGCATGCACACACATATATGTTTGAATGTATTTCGTATGTACTCGTGTAATACACACACACACATATATATATATATATATATCACGTGCGTGTAGTGTAAATAAACATGCACACACGTACATGTTTGAATATATTTCGTATGTGCACGCATATATAGTGTATATGTGAGAAGTACATTTTCCAGACTCTGCATCAAACTTACCGCCAATTGCATGCTGACCAGCCAGATCACGCAAAACAATCAGTCAAGTCCTACTGATACAATGCACAGAAGCACACATGATAAGTGCACATATACTCATAACTACAGATTATATATATATATATATATATATATATATATATATATATATATATATATATATATATATATAGTATATAAAAGTATATATATATATATATATATATATATATATATATATATATATTTATATATACATATAGATATATATACATATATACACATACATACATACATACATAAATACATACATACATACATATATATACATACATACATACATACATGCATGCATGCATACATACATATATAAATTTAAATATATATATATATATACGAAACAATCGATCAAGTTCTACTATTACATACAATGCACAGAAGCACATACATATATAAGCGCACATACACTCCCAGACATACAACATACATACATATATACATACGCGCCAACAAACATAAGTGATCACACACAAGCTCATACACCCTCACCGACACACACACACCTTCCCATGACTCAGACGCTCCGAATCCAACTGGCTGGCGATTGCATGCAGATCTGATAAGTCTCTCAGAACTATTGTGAACTGTCGTTTGGTGATGTTCTTCTGATCGTTTGCGCGTTCGGGTACATACGGCACCGGCGACACCGTGACGTGTACCGGAAAGAGAGTCCCACTACACGTGCACAGGGAAAGGTATTGCAAGATATGAGAGCGAAAGACAAGCCTCGTTCGAAGCGGATACACATGTGTACGCATGTGTACGTGACTGTATGTCTACATATGTATGTAGCTATATTTGAGTACGTGTATGCATGTCTACATATGTATGTAACTATATATGGGTGTATGTATGCATGTCCATATATGTATGTAACTATATATGGGTGTATGTATGCATGTCTATATATTTATGTAACTATATGTGGGTGTATGTATACATGTCTATATATGTATGTAACTATATGTGAGTACGTGTACGCATGTCTACATATGTAGGTAGCTATATGTGAGTGTATGTATACATGTCTATATATGTATGTAACTATATGTGGGTATACATGTGCATGTATATACATCTATACAGGTGTAGGTAATCGATATAGTGATTGGTGAGGTTCTATTGATCATAAGTGCGTTCAGGTACAGAAAGTACCGGCGACACCATGACGTACACAGGAGAGTATGCTGTTTAACGTACAAAACAACAATATAGTCAGATGCGTGTAGGTATACATAAACGTTGCAGTGCACAAATAAACGTATGTCGGTATGCGTGTGCATACCATGCAAGCAATATAAGTAAATGTACGTATATGTGCATAAATATACAACGAACGCAATCAGCAAAGTGTATGGCGAAGTTCTACTGATGAGTCTGCGTGGTATCACTTGCCACGAGTAGTAACGGACTCATTTCTTTCCTCAGCGCGCGTGGGGTAAGAGGGTGACAATATGTGTATGTATTGAGCATAGAATATGTTTGTGTAGGTAAAAGACGTATGTTATGTAGTGGCACGGGGAAACCGTATACATTGCGTATATTCTCATATATAAAATGTATACATACATATTCTTAATGACATTGTTAAAATGTATATATACATATATTCTGAAATATATAAAATATATGCATACATATATTCGAACATATATCAAATGTATATATACATATTTTTTGAATTATATAAAATGTATACATACATCTACCTTCAAATACACCAAATGTGTATATACATATACCTAAAAATATACCAAATGTATACATGCATATACTGACACGTCGTGATCTTTAGCAGTTCCATCACCGCAGTACTCAACAGTCCACCACACTGAGAACTACAAGTACATCCCTAGACTCTAAACCCTAACCTAGAAAATCCTTAATAATCATACAAAGATGCTACCCGTACCTCTTTTTCTTCGCCAGCAAACTCCGACTGTAACCCTGATCGTTATCTTTACCGGGAAGACCCTGTTGCAGGCGCATGATCTCTGCGGGTATTTGCA
>LUCW03002312.1:2500-15000 GCA_001586965.3 Sphaeroforma sirkka | reverse complement strand
ATATGTACCCAATGTAATGTGTTGTGTGTGATGTATGTATGTGTTATATATATGTATATATATATAATATTGCATGATGATGATGATGATGATGATGATGATGATGCATATGTATGTATATACATACATGCATGTATATGTATATTATGTATATATATATATATATATATATATATATATATATATATATATATATATATATATATATATATATATATATATATATATATATATATACGCTTGTGTGCAGACAGGCATACATACCGGAATAGTCTTGCCAGCCTTTGTCACTCCCTCACATGTGCCGCCTTGTTGTAGCGCCAATCCCTGCACTCTTCCGAGTGATCGTTTGACTCTCTCCCATTCGGCTGTGCGTGTGAGCGTTCCTCTCAGCAACGTGTTGGCGTTCAATTGCAGAGCTTCCTGTTATGAGAAAAAGTGAATATATATAGATATAGATATTTGTACTACGTATATACTGTTAAGTGTTTTTTTATTCCTGTATGTACACAAACCCACATAATAAGATAAGCAGCGTCGTGCGTAGGGTGTATGCATACTTGTCCACTCCTAATAGTATACACCATAACAGGCAGACACTCCTTGTAGTATATGCCATAAGCAGTAGTAAATAATCAGCATACTTGTCGTGTGTAGCCGAACATCCTGCAGGCAGTCACATTGCACGATTGGATGGATCCCTCAATGTCCACCACAACCATTCCATCGTACGACGAATCGAAGATATCCATCGTACGCTGAGTTTTCTTCTCCAATTCCTATGGTTCAGAGATGTGGGGTTTTAGAGGTTTTGGGTTTTGAATTTAGGGTTAACGGTTCTGGGTTTTGGATTTCTAGGGTTACTAGGGTTTCTAGAGTGTAAAGAACCACTTTCAGTCTGTTCTCAGCAAGTATCACACCGACTCTATGGACAGAACACCGTATCTTACATACAGGCACACACGGATTGGATGGCCACGTGTTAGTTCGCTCATCCATTCAATTGTATAGCTACGCATATACACCTACGACATGTACCCACACTTGCACTCCCGAGACGAGTATGCTCTATGCGAAGCATGCGGATAAACATGCAGGGTTTTAAGGTTGTAGGGTTTTGGGCTTGGGTATAAATAGACGCATGCCTGCTGCACCGTCCTTGGACAACCGACATCAAGGACAGAATCTACACACGTCTCTATACAGACACAAAGATAGACGCATAGTACGCTCACACACAAACAAACATACTTCCTGCATCTTCTCCAGGTGAGTGAGATCACGGATGAAGCCCACAAACGTCATTATACAGACATAGGTACAGACGAATAGTACGCCCACACACAAACAAACATACTTCCTGCATCTTCTCCAGGTGAGTGAGATCACAGATGAAACCCACAAACGTCCCTATACAGACATAAATACAGACGAATAGTACGCTCAGACACAGACAAACATACTTCCTGCATCTTCTCCAGACACAAATACAGACGAACAGTACGCTCACATACAAACAAACATACTTCCTGCATCTTCTCCAGACACAAATATAGACGAATAGTACGCCCACACACAAACAAACATACTTCCTGCACCTTCTCCAGACACAAATATAGACGAATAGTACGCTCACACGAAAACACACATACTTCCTGCATCTTCTCTAGACACAAATACAGACGAAAAGTACGCTCACACACAACCGAACATACTTCCTGCATCTTCTCCAGGTGAGTGAGATCACGTATGAAGCCCACAAACGTCCGCTCTCTGTCTAGACCGGCAATCTCACTCACAGTCAGACTCATAGCGAACAGCGACCCGTCTTTACGCTTTCCAACCAGTTTACGCGAGTTACCGACGGCCCTACCCTTCGCATACTCACCACTGTGGAGGTATCGGTCCACGTAGTGCTGGTGAATACGGCCTGAGAAGTAGGGTATTGACGTGAGTACTCTATTTCGTATATATATATATATATGTGTGTGTGTGCGTGTGTGTGTGTATGAATATATGTATGTATGTATGTTATATATGTATATGTATGTATGTATGTATGTATGTATGTATGTATGTATGTATGTATGTATGTATGTATGTATGTATGTATGTATGTATTATTCAGTTCTTTACTTTCCATATTCGTGACTGTGATAATAAATATACACGAAGCTCACGAGTATGGCCATGAGCCCATCTATAACACCACACGTCGCCGATATACATATGCAGCAATATAATGTATTACACACCTGCACGTCATATGTATACGAATACTTCGTATATATGTACATATATATATAAGAACTCACCGATATCATCTGGCATCAGTATGCTGATATCCTTATCGACCACATCCGACATTCGCCATCGGAACATGCGTTCAGCTGCCGCATTGAACATCATGATCTTGCCGTGTGTGTCGATCACAAGCATGGCATCCACCGCAGACTCGAAGATAGCCGTTGTGAGATTGGCATTAGCCAGATACTTCTCCCGGCTCTCCTATAGAGTGTATTGATATGTGTACAGTATCGGTGGATTGCATTAGTACAAGCACGGAACGGCCAAGTGCTCATGGCTTGAATGGGTGCGTGAGTCTACTGTAGTGTATGCTATAGTGTTGGTGTTTGGTGTTGACAAATAACCCGTATAGATGCAGAGCATTAACCGCAGACTCGATGACCGCTGTTGTGAGCGTAGCAATAGCCAGATATCTCTCACTGCCCTCGGATAGTATACTGGGCGTGTATTGCACAGGTGGATTGTATTAGCATGTGCACAGACATGGACATATGTTGTGCGTGAGCGTACCATAAGGCCTGCAATAGAATAGTACTAACACCCCCACGATATGATAAAAGGCACCAGTGGTGACGAGGTCAGAAGTATATCTGGTGTGGTGAGCTGCGCTTGATGGCGTGCATATAATGGTACATACAGCGTGTTAGTAAGTATGCATGGAGAGGCCATGCGCATGATTATATGCGAGTACTCTAATGTGTACATGCCGCAGCTTTTAAGATTTTTAGGGTTTTACTAAAACCCTAAAGCTCTGACATGTTCACTTGAGGTGGGATGCATCCATGGTGACAGTGTATTGTAAGCCGATAAGGTTCCTCCTAAAATCCGACAAAGTCTGCCTATGGAATATGAAAATCACGGCATATAAAGATATATATGCACAAACACCAACATACTGATAGCCATGAGCACATACATACACACTTGCACACATAGTTCAATGAGGTCTATGGGTGATAGTTTCTAGGGAGAAGTATGATAAGAAAATCAGTACTATATCTTGTTTATAATATACACAGGTCATAACCTGCTTACTGCTCAGACATATCAAGGCACACCACATTCGACTCTCTTGGCAACAGCATAGCGCTGCCATATCGGCTTATTCCGGCTACAATATATTCATATGTATATACATATACGTAACATACACACATACTTACAAACACTGTGCACGCATAATACATACATACATACATACATACATACACACATACATACATATATACATACACACATATATACATACACACATACACACAAGTACTGATCCATCAGCTACATTTTATACACTTGTCATTACCTGTAGTGACTGCTTCTCAGCTACATACAATAACTCTGTGATATATACCTGTACTCCCCATCGTACTGAGGAGAGATTTGTCCGGTTCACCATGGCCGGTAGTAATACACACACATACATAACATGCACACATAAACACATAAACACACTTATAGCTATGCACATAGCAAGCCATACGTACATACACACAAGACAATATTTCTACTAATGAACGTGGTATTCATTAGGGCTTGAACCAACTGGTTTACGTTGACCTTTCCAATAACAGTAAAGTATACATACATAAATAGTACCTGAAGCCAAACGTACATACATACAAGATACATTGACCTTACTAATAACAGTAATGTATACATACATAAATAGTACCGGTAATGACTGCTTCTCAGACACATCCAGGAGCTTGTCGATATACTTGTCGCCCCACCGCACAGAGGAGAGATCTGCCCGGCCCACCATGACCGGCAGTAATACGTACATATACACACCTAACCACATATACACGCTTATACCCATGTACATATCAAGCCAAACGTACATGCATACAAGATACATTGACCTTACCAACAACAGTAATGTACACATACATAAATAGTACCTGTAGTGACTGCTTTTCAGACACATCCAGGAACTCAGCGATATACTTGTCACCCCACCGCACAGAGGAAAGCTTTGCTAAGTTCACCATGCCCGGCTGTCCCACATTGCGACTGTTTGTGGGTGCGTTGAGCTTCCGCCACTGAATACGGAACAGTCCGCCCAGGCCACTATACGATGGGTAGGTATGGCGTGAGATATTCGGTTTAACACTTGAGAATGAATATATGGGTAGGTATGGCGTGGTATACTCTTTTAACACTTGAGTATAACATATGGAGGTATGGCGTGGTATGTTCGGTTTAACACTTGAGAATGAACATGTGGAGAGGAGGTGTGATTCGGGATCCAGTTTGTGACCTACTCTGAGTACTGAAGTGCAGTATACTGACTGTACTGGGAGAAAGGAAGGCTGTTAGATTGAGCTACTTCTGACTGTCCCACCGAGCGACTGGTTGTGGGTGCGTTGAGCTTGCGTCACTGAATATTGCAAAAAAAAAACCAGCACTTTTAGGTAACAATACAGGAAGGAATTCGGGTTTGTATCCGAATCCACAACCTCCTCGGACTATCATTCAACCTAATCTGGCTACCAGATAGTATTTTTGTTTGTGTGGAATTAATTGGGTCAAAGATGGCGGCGATAAAGCATCACCGGCTGTCTCGTAGTGCTACTGCGGGTGGGTGCATTGCGCTTGGGCCTTTGCAGATGAAACAACTCAACCAGCTGAGTAAAGGTGAAAAAACCCAACCAGCTGACTGTATAATCAGTGTGTGGTGAAGGTGAAACAACCCAACCAGCTGACTGTATAATCAGTGTGTGGTAAAGTTGAAACTGCAATCAGTGTGTGGTAAAGGTGAAACTGTACAATCAGTGTGTGGTAAAGGTGAAACAACCCAATTAGCCAATACATTTACAAGTATGTTCACATGCCTGCATACAAAGAGCTAACTAACAGTGCTTCACAACCGTCCGTACAGAACATCTACGAGTCTACGTATCTGTCTCGTTCAGGGTTCTGGCAACCATGAACTGAAAGCGCTCAGACGGCAAGTGCTACAAATATACACATACAACAGCCCTGTATATATCAATGTGTTGTATTGAGCTTATATACAAAACCATTTTAAAAATACATCCTCATATACCTCATATATTATATATATATATATATATATGAGTGAGTGAGTGAGTGTGAGTGTGCGTGTGTGTGTGTGTGTGTGTATATGCGTGTATATATATATATATATATATATAACATATATATATATATATATATATATATATATATATAATATATATATTATATGTATATATATAATATATTGATATAATATATATATATATATTATATGTATATATATATATATATATATATATATATATATATGTATATATATATATATATATATATATATATATAATATATATATATATTATGGCTATTGTATGCATGTTATATTATATTATATGTAATGACATGTATGTAATGCATAAATAGCACAATATGTATAATATGTATATATGTATATATATTATTATATATGCTATATATATAATAATATATATGTATATATATTTGTATGTATATAATATATATATATAATATATATAATATATATGTATATAACCATATATAATATATATAATAATATACCATATATATATATATATATATATATATATATATATATATATATATATATATATATATATATATATATATATATATATATATATATATATATATATATATATATATATATATATATATATATATATATACATAGACTCACCTATCCATCATGTGGCCTATACCACCCTTTTTGAGATATCGGCACAGGGCGAGCATGTACTGTGTGCCTTCGGCCTGCAAGTGGCTCATACGGCTGGCATCAATGACCACGAACTCGTCTGGGTCTGCGTTTGCCCACCAAATCACCGCTACCACAGCCAACCATCTGCCACATAAAAGCAAACCCAATGACCGTGTCAGCAAAGAGGCATATATGCTATATATGTGTGCATATATGTATATGTATGTACATGTATGTATGTATGTGTGGCATGTATGTATGTATGTATGTATGTATGTATGTATGTATGTATGTATGTATGTATGTATGTGGCAATGTATGTATGTATGTATGCATGTATGTATGTGTATGCATGTATGCATGTATGTATGTATGCATGTATGTATGCATGTATGTATGTATATGCATGTATGTGTATGTATGAATGCGCATGTATGTATGCATGTATATATATATATATATATATATATATATATGTGATATTGTGATGTTGTGTGTTTGTGCGCGCGTGTGTGCGTGTATGTGCATGCGCAACGCGTGTGCGCGCGTGTGCGTGTATGTGTGTGTTTATGTGTGTGCGTGTGTGTGTGTGTGCGCGTGTGTGTGCGTGTGTGTATATGCCCATGTGTGTGTGTGTGTGTGTGTGTGTGTGTGTGTTTATGTGTGTGTGTGTTTACGTGTGTGTGTGTTTATGAGTTTATGTGTATATGGTTGCGGGTGTGGTTGTGTGTGAGTATGAATGTACGTGTCTAATCATGTCTGTTTGTTCGATTATATATATAACATGATCATACAACCCGTGGGAGTGTTTACATCAAGCACACAAGCGCTGCTGCTATAAGCACAAACTCACAAAAGCGATTGTCCATCATACCACCACCACTTTAACAGCAATAACGAGTGTTATTGTACTGATTGTACTGCAGATGTGCACAAACCCGCGATTCAATCATCAAGTATCAATGGGCTGAGTATACGACCAACCCAATTAACAAATACAATAATATGAAAGTTCGCTTAGACGCTTGCGCAAGAGCTCTCATTCAAACCGTCGCCGCATCAACGGACACCACACAGTCCCCTGACAATGAGGGTACTCAAATCATATAGGACAGCAAAAGTATATGGAAACCTAGATAAATCGTATAGGACAGCAAAAGTATATGCAAACTTGGTTAAATCATATAGGACAGCAAAAGTATATGCAAACCTAGTTACCCACCAATTAGTGCGCCAGCCGGTATGTCAGAGAACCAGTACGTTTAACATGATTGTATCTGCACATGTACACATACGAACCCAAGTGGTGTAGAAATGGACGTACGTGTCTGTATATACCACCGGACATAGTGAGGGATGTGTTCGTGGCGTACACGTGCAGGCGTACTGTGTGTACTGATAGATTAATTGTAACTATACCTTCTCCAATCTTGGATTCATGGCCAGCAGAATGCCATCTGCGTCGATCTCCGCCATACCGTTGAAAGAGATGTCGGACATAGTCGATACAATCTCCTCTATAGAGTTCAGTTGGTGTGTCAACTGAGTGTACAACCATATAATATGCAAGTTAGAAGTAAGTAATAAGCATCCTCTGATGATACAAGTAGACTGGTTGATAGAGCATAGAACACAATATACATACATATATATATATATATATATAAGGTGAAAACGTGTGACAAATACCTCCTGATAATATAAGTAGACTGGTTGATAGCTGAGCATATAACAATATGTACGACGAATATATTAACATTTCAGAGCCTCAGCAGTGTACAGCATGCTGCGATTGAGACCGGCATTACATGGAAAGCATTCGCTGGTAGCAAGGCCCTACTGCTCGTTATACGTGCAAATATTTATTTATAAGAATGAATACAAATACATATACACACAAATTCAACAACAGAGCTCAATATGTTAGCCTCAGCAGTGTACAGTATGCTGCGATTGAGACCGGCATTACATGGAAAGCATTCGCTGGTAGCAAGGCCCTACTGCTCGTTATACGTGGACATATTTATTTATAAGAATGAATATATGTACATATACACACAAAGTCAACAACAGAGCTCGCACGCACAAGTATACAAGTATAGTCGTGAATACAAAACACGTACACATACTTACCCAAGTACAGCAGGAAGTCCATATAAATATACTTACAACAACCAACCACAGATCTCGCACGCACATACATCCATCTCCTTCGTTTTATCGGCCATACAGACCACCGTAGAGGCCTTCCCTTCGAATCCGCTGATGTTCAGTATCACTTCGTATCCACTTTTTTCAAAGGTTGCATGGACACTGGTCATGGTTCGCCCTATACAGCACACCCAAGACACCCGAAAGCATGGGAAAATGATCCAAAATATTAGCGCCCACAAGGCTACTTTGCCAGAATATGAAACGTGAAATCGGGGTTACAGCCGAATTTGTCAGCACAAATCGCAATCACAGTACAAGGGGGCTGGTTGTATCAGTATGCATAGGCCAGTACAGGGTAGAAGGCGAGATTCTAGGCTAAGAGCGACTACATACGATGACAGTTTGGAGTCCATATACGTACTCCGAGAGCTGGTTTCAATATCATGACTTAAAATTAAGGTGTTTCCATGCTGAATATTGGCTATTCAAGTGTAATTAGGATTGTGTATCATTATGCCGGTCATGTGAATTTACGTCTAATATGAGGTGCATACATGAATTCATATATATACGTGAACTCATCTATATATTACATATATATATATATATATATACCTGAGGACAGTAGCCGGAGCATGTTATTCCGTTGGGTTGGGACGAAGGCTGTGTGAAAAGATTTGTCCTTCAGTTCGTCCAGAGTGATTCCAATTGTCACCTCGGCCGATCTGATGATATAATACATCAAACATGTGAATGATATATCTCGTGCACAACTGAAATATATTATATTTAACGAACGATTGAAAAATATTATACCTGATATACAATTAAATCATTTTGTATTTACTGAATAAATATATACCAAGCATATCCAATGGATCGTATATATATATATATATATATATATATATGTGTGTGTGTGTGTGTGTGTGTGTGTATGTGTGTGTGTGTGCGTATGTGTGTGTACGGGGAGTCCTAGCACAAGTCCACTGGCGTCCACGAGCACCTCTGTTTGTTGTCGTCATGTATTTGAAACACATTCCTCTTACAACGTAATGAGGTCAAGCAACCGTACAGTGCAAAAGCAATACCGCTCGTTGTCGTTCATACTCTATACGCCAGAGGCAAGCAATACAAGCACATCACCCCATCCCATGCAGGTCGAATGCGTGCGCATCGATATAATACAGCCTTTACCATCCGATGTCAGCTAGCCATTGATGCTTATACAGAATATGACTGTGTTTAAGTTATGTAGATGTGTTCAGAGACGTATTTATGCCCATCCACCAACAAGGATGTCTACATGAATGAATTAAAGTAAGTGTGTATGACCCGCCGAACGTTATACAGGCACATATATGCGCTCCTTGGCATCAGACAGTCCTGATCATCCTATTACGATAGTGCAGTCAATACTTGTCTGTAGGATGACTTCAGAGGTATACGTTTACAAATGTACACCTCTATAAATCTGTCTTTATCCTACCCATATAAGCATGATGATCTATACATATGACATGCTAAAGCCACATCTCTATAAATCTGTCTTTATCCTACCCATGTAAGCACGATGATCTATACATATGACATGCTAAAGCGCTACTTACGCGTTCATTGACATCACATGGCCCTGATCGTCCAACATGACGATACCATCAATGCTTGTCTGCAGAATTATTTCGTTGAGACGGTACGCTTCCTCAGCGGCTGCAGCGATACAAATAGAATAATAATAGAATACGAATCAGCATGCAGAGATGTGCAGTATTCAGAGATGCTTTGAATGACAAATGAACCAGGGCTATAAATAGGACATGAGCCATTTATAGAACACACACTTCCTCCATCCATCGGAAAAATGACAGAGATAGGTATCTAATACACTCGGATAAACCTCACACAAGTATATTTATAAAAACTCTCTCATCTATAGATTATAGTGTAGATGAACCTCACCTAAGTATTTTGATAGGAACTATCCTATTTATGGACTACACACTCCCTCCATCTCCTGTAAATGTACCATGGCATCATGTAAACGTACCTTGGCACACTATTCTTCCAGTATACCCTCGGCGTATATAAACTTCACGCAAGGCTACTAACAGAACATAAGCAAATACAGCACAAGAACGTAACATAGCACTGCCCTGTTAATATATACTGATCGAGAATGAATTCTACACTAACAAAAAAAATTTAACCACACCGTTGCTTTTCAAGTAGGCTCTGGTCGCGGACAAATCTCACACAAAGCTATGTATAGAATATTAAATCAAACTAGAACACAAAAGCTAAAAATAGAATATTAAATCATACTACAACATGAAAGCTATACATAGAATATCAGAATATACTAGAACACAAAAGCTATACATAGCATAATGAATCATCTACTAGAAAACAAAAGCTATACACATGATATTAGATCTATACTATAAGACAAAAGCCATACATAGAATTATCAATCGTACTAGAACACGAAAGCTATACATAGAATATTAAATTATACTACAACACAAAAAAGCTATATATACATTATTAAATCATACTAGAACACAAAAGCTATACATAGAAATATCAATCGTACTACAACACAAAGCTATACATAGAATATTAAATTATACTAGAACACAAAAGCTATACATAGAATATTAAATCATACTACATCACAAAAGTTATACCTGGAATATCAAATCATACTACACCACAAAAGCTATACATACATTATTAAATCATACTAGAACACAAAAGCTATACATACATTATTAAATCATACTAGAACACAAAAGCTATATATAGAATATTAAATCATACTACAACACATAAGCTATACAGAGAACATAAAATTATACTAGAACACAAAAGCTATACATACATTATTAAATCATACTAGAACACAAAAAAGCTATACATACATTATTAAATCATACTAGAACACAAAAGCTATACATTCATTATTAAATCATACTAGAACACAAAAGCTATACATATGATATTAGATCATACTATAAGACAAAAGCCATACATAGAATTATCAATCGTATTAGAACACAAAAGCTGTACATAGAATATCAAATCATACTACACCACAAAAAGCTATACATACATTATTAAATCATACTAGAACACAAAAGCTATACATACATTATTAAATCATACTAGAACACAAAAGCTATATATAGAATATTAAATCATACTACAACACATAAGCTATACAGAGAATATTAAATTATACTAGAACACAAAAGCTATACATAGAATATTAAATCATACTACACCACAAAAGCTATATATACATTATTAAATCATACTAGAACACAAAAAAGCTATACATTCATTATTAAATCATACTAGAACACAATAGCTATATATAGAATATTAAATCATACTACAACACATAAGCTATACAGAGAATATTAAATTATACTAGAACACAAAAAGCTATACATAGAATATTAAATCATACTACACCACAAAAGCTATATATACATTATTAAATCATACTAGAACACAAAAGCTATACATTCATTATTAAATCATACTAGAACACAAAAGCTATACATTCATTATTAAATCATACTAGAACACAAAAGTTATACATAGAATATCAAATCATACTACACCACAAAAGCTATACATACATTATTAAATCATACTAGAACACAAAAGCTATACATACATTATTAAATCATACTACAACACATAAGCTATACATAGAATATTAAATTATACTAGAACACAAAAGCTATACATAGAATATTAAATCATACTACATCACAAAAGCTATACATACATTATTAAATCATACTAGAACACAAAAGCTATACATTCATTATTAAATTATACTAGAACACAAAAGCTATATATAGAATATTAAATCATACTACAACACATAAGCTATACATAGAATATTAAATCATACTAGAACACAAAACACAAAAGCTATACATGGATTATTAAATCACACTAGAACACAAAATTTATACATAGAATATCAAATCATACTACAACACTAAATCTATACATAGAATATTAAATCGTACCACAACACAAGCTATACATAGATTATTGAATCATACTACAACACTAAAGCTATACATAAAATATTAAATCATACCACAACACTAAAGCAATACATAGAATATTAAATCATACTACAACACAAAGGCCATAAACAGAATATCAACTAATAATAAAAAACACCCCACACTCACCATAGCGCTGCTCTTCCAGTATGCTCTGGTCGTGGATAAGACCCACAAACTGGCGTCGCTCCAGTGAGGGATCATTTACTTCGGACAGAGACAGTGACATG
>LUCW03002310.1:72500-85835 GCA_001586965.3 Sphaeroforma sirkka | reverse complement strand
CAATTCTTTATTCGTGCAGAATTATTTACATTTGCGTCACGTAAACAATTTTTGCGTCACGTAAACAATTTCAACAATCGACATGCCTTGAAAATTTTATTATGTGATAATGTATATCTTGCCGTGGTATTGCTTTCGACACTATTTGAGTGTGAATTATTTCGATATATACATATTGCAGTTTCTATGTGGTCCACATGTGTTGACTTTACGAAGTAGTCATCTTGCGAAGTAATCAATTCGATGTGCATAGCTGTATCTGTATATTTGAATCCGACGTCGTAGGCTATATTGTTCCTAAGACAAAAGCCAAAACCTTTTGAAAACTGGTACGGTGACATATAGTGATGCAGATGTATATATGCTATTTTTTGTGCAGGCCTGAAGCCTAATAAAGTCCTATCCCATTTGTTTGGTGTTTGAAACAAAAAAAAAGTTTTGGGTCTGAATTTGAGTCTTGAAGACTTGAACGAGTATTTCAGTTTTAAAACTTATTCAATATATACATAAAAATTCACAACAGCAATTTGAAATCATGCCGGGTAGGAACTGAGAAGGGTCAGCCGCTCAGTTATCACTGCCGTCAGAAGGCTTCGGGACAGGAGCCTGCCTACTGTAAGACATACATGGCAATTTTTTTTTTTTGTTAGCAATGTATAGTACAGGCTTCAAAAGCTCAAATTGAGTATACAAATTTATGTTGATACACGCAAGGACACTTTACTTTGATTTAACAGTAGCTGTGCAGTAACGAATAACTTAATATAATGTGAATGTTGAATTGTTTTGATTTGCAAGCATCATATGTATATTTTGTTCTAAACTAAGAAACAAAAATCACCTTTGAATACTATCCATATTCGTAGCCTACGTTGAGAGTGGCAAATTAATTAAGTAAAAATATATTCATTTATCGATAGATAGTGTACGCTTTCTTCATTTTTCTAATAATTCGTGTAATAAACTTCCAATCGCTTCGATATTATCAGCTTAGTTCGTTGCTTTCTTGACTTCACCCTCAGCTTCATTGGACTTCTTAGCAATAGTGTTGCTAATATCCTCCTTCTGGTTCTTAGCGTCCACCTTAGCATCCTCTGCCGAGTACTCGCCATTTCGTTTAGCGGCGATGTAATCGGCAGCCTTTTGTTCCACATTCTTATCACCGCTGGTCGCCTTGTTATACTCTCCCTCGAGTGTATTGGCCATCTTGTCACCCTTGGTACTCAAATCCTCCTTGACGTTTTTAGCGCTCACCTTTGCGTCTTCAATGTTGTCGGATACAGATTTTCTAGCTTCTGTCACGTTATCTGCGACTTTCTGCTCGACTGGTTTAGGGCCAGAGACAGCATCCACAGCTTTCTCATATCCGGTCTGAGCCAACTCTTGCGCACCTGCCACTGCCTTGTTCAGCGTCTCGGTTGCCGATTCAGTGAAAGTCTTGGTGTTGGTGTCGTTGACATTGTTGGTAGTCTGAGTAGTGGTGGAAGGCATGTTGATAGATTGTTTTTTGCTTTGTATTGCGGTTTTGATTTTGAATAAGTGATGGATACTACGATCGACAAGCAATATTTTATAGTGTTGCTATTGAACAATCAATTAACTACATGCACAGTATGGTCTCACAAAAGCGAGAGAGAGAGAGAGCGCATAACACCAGTCACTACACGTCCGAGAACGATGACGAACACGAAATCTGTTGGAAACGTAAATCGTCCCATGTAATTTTTGCAAAACAAACACACAACAAGTACGCAATTTTGCAAAAATATTTTTCACTCCTTTTTTAAATGAAGGAACATGATCACATCTTATTGGCGAGAGGATTTCTTTTTGCAATCTTGAAAGTATCTAGCCCTATGCTCTAGTGCTCAGCAGCTCAGCATGCTCAGCTGCTGTGTAACAGTGTCTGTATGTGTATATAATTATATATACAATATTATTAGGCGTGGCTGGCTGGCTGGCTGGCTGGCTGATTGAATAGGAGTCTAGTGACTTTCTCTATAGTAGAGATGAGCGCCCTGGACTCTGGACTCTTGGAGTCTGTGTCTGTGACTGTGAGAATTTCACCTATAACTGTCGGAGTGTCGTCCCGCGACCCGTGTCCGCCGGGTTCTTCCAAAAAAAAAAGAGAAGAAAAGTTGACATCTTTATTGTAATCCGGTACATTTATGAGGTTTTTAAAAACCTGCCATAAAAACTGTATATATTTGCCATTTAGGTCATTTAAATCAATATGATTGGTCTATTGCAAGTCTTTTGTATAAATTGAGTTTTTAGAAAAAATAGGATTGACTGTACCCTAGTTCCGAACTTTCACGACGATAAATGTACTGATAAGTGATATGTATATCAGTTATTTATGACCTTTTTGTAAAACAATACAAAAAAAAATAGCTCAAGAGTCAAGTCTCAACTCTCAAGACCAGAGCAGTCAAGAGACTCAAGATTGTCACAGACTGTCAGTGTCAGACCTAAAGGAGAGAGTTGAATATCAAAAAAAAAAAATAAATGTCAACTGACAGACGAGTGCAAAAAACACAAGAGAGCGAAATTTTAGCAATTTATGATCTACAGCTGACTTGGTTAACGATGCGATCGGAATCATTTGCAACATGTGTTGGATATGTTAGCTACATGTTGTTTTTACACCTGGCGGTATTTTGTTACTGTATGAGTAAAAGATATCTTATAACGAACATGTCGGATATAAATAAAAAAATACCTGTCGTATTGGTGTTGTTTACCAAGTTAGGTCTGTTGAGTTTTCCTTGGTAAAAAATAATAGTTCAAAATTGGCAAAAAACACCATGATTTTACATAGCCCTCTATATATGATTTAGAGGCCTTGGATTTTAAAAGATTGATATATTGTATTTGTTTTAAAAGAAAACAAAATTAAACAATATAAAAGTGGAATTCACTGTACGTTGTTAACGACCTCAACTATGAAAAGTATTTTGAACCAATCATGTTTGATCATATGAACTACGGAATTTGCTCTGTTTTTATGTACGAATTACACGACTCCCATGACCCGCCACGGAGACTCACTGGGTTCCGCTGACTTCTTCAGTTAGTATCTAATATGTCACATGTATAGATCACATGAAGACCAATTACAAATTCGCGATCTTCCGTCCTTGCAAAGAAATGATATGGTCTCTCGCTCTCTTCACTCTATTCTCTAGTAGAGTAGTTGCAGTAGGAAGAGAGAGAGATAGAACGAGGTGATCATCCCAATCATGAAGAATTGCGTACGCAATTCACTACGCCAAGTACGCATTTTTTTTGCAGTATAAAAAGCGAGCCAACTATCGTTTTTGTATCACATTCAAATCAACTGAAATAAACAAGCAAAAACAACTAATAATCAACATGTCTGCCCAGAACACCAATAACAACACCACCAAGTCCTACACTGAATCAGCATCCGAGACCATGAACAACGCCATGGCAAGTGCTCAGGGGATGGCTCAGGCCGGCTATGAGAAGGTTGCGAATGCAGTCGCAGGTGAGAAACCAGCGGAGCAGAAAGCTGCAGACAATGTAACCGAGGCACGGAACAACACTTCAGATAAGGTTGAAGACGCAAAGGTAGACGCCAAAAATGCCAAGGAAGACTTGAAAACCAAGGGCGAGAAGTTAGCCAACAATATCGAGGGTGAGTACAACAAGGCCACTAGCGGTAACAAAAACCCGGAGCAGAAGGCAGCGGACTACGTAGCGGACAAGAGAGAGGACAAGTACACAGTGGAAGACCTTAAGACCGACGCAAAGAACATGAAGGAAGAAGCAAAAAATTCCGCGTCCAAGACAACCAACGACGCTAAGGGCGAGTACAAGAAGGCCACGAACTAAACTGTTGGTCGACTATGCTACCCATTCAAAAAGAAGTATTAGTACAATAAATAACCAATCTCTTTCAGATAATTTTCTCCTCACTACTTTATGTACATGTTCGTATACCGTAACGTTCACTCACGAATTTCGTTGATATCTTAAACATTTGTAGTTTGTTGTGTAACTGCGCCATTCAGCCAAGTATATCTGGTTCGTTGTTTGAGTTGGCTGTGTTGCTCATGGAAGCATTCTAACGTACTTGGAGATATATAAGTCTTAACATATTGACAAAGAAAAATACTATGTCATATACCACCTTGGTTTAAAAAGAATTGCAAGCCAGAAAAATTGCGAATAAGTCAACAGGAACGTTATAATATCGTCGCCGTATTTCACTCTCCCACCCACTGATGTAGTACTGCCCCACGAGATACTTGTATACATTTGTGGCTACATCCGACTGCTAAAATGGTGTGTCATCCTCTTGATATAACATACATCAATAAACCGGTTGTCTCCGCGATTGCAAAGTCATTTGCTGAATTGCATTTTTAGAAAGAAACAAGCTAACAGATAACCTGGTTTCACGACATATCTTAATAGAAAATACATAATATTCTATCTTACTGATGTATCAGTATTCAGTTATGACCCTTTTGTAGAAAAAAAAAAAATAGCGCAAGAGTCAAGTCTTTACTCTAGAGAGACTGAGTGACCAGCAGTCAAGACTCAAGACTGAAGACCCAAGTCCCAAGGCTCAAGACAGTATGGTGACAACATAGTGAGAGTCACACAGTCTCACAGACTCGCACAAGAGAGTGAATATGTAGCGTCAACAAGATACTGGAGTCTGGAGACAGAAGAGTGTAGAGTTTAGACTCAACTGTCAACACAAGAGAGAGCGTTACGTGATCGCGAAGCGATAGCTTTCAGCAATTCATGATCTACAACTGCTTGGCTAACGATGCGGGCGGAATTATTTGCGACAATATGTTGTATATGTTTACTACATGTTTATTCTACGATTGACACTATTTTTGTCATTGTATGAGTAAAAGATATCTCGTAACAAACATATCGGATATGGATATAAAAAAAATACCTGCCGTATTGGTATTATTTACCAAGTTAGGCCTGTTGACCCCTTCCATCGCAAAAATACCTAGCCTTCTAAATTTTAAAAACACAATTTTTTTTTTCAAAATTGGCAAAATATTGTTTGTAAAAAATATTAAAATAGATAACTGTTTTTTTTTTTGAAAAACATAACAATTTGAACGTGGAGTTCTCGTTGTTAACGGCCTCAACTGGAAAAAAGTATTTTGAACCAATCATGTTTAATCGTATGAATTACGGAATGTGCTCTGTTTATATGTCCGAGTTGTAACTTGTAACTTGTACAAACGACTCTCATGAGTCATGACCCGTCAGTCCGCCACTGAGACTCACTGGGTAAGTCTGGGTTCCGCTGACTTCCTCAGTCAGTATCTATCATGTCACATGTAAAGATCGCATGAAGACCAATTACTCATTCGCGATCTTCCGTCCCTGCAATTAAATATCAAATAATATGGTCTCTCTCTCACTCTCTCTCATTCTTCTACTTTTTAGTAGTGAGTAATTGCAGCAGGGCGAAAGAGATAGAACGAGATATCGATATTCGTGACTAACTTAATGTTTGATTAATGCGTAGAGATCATCCCAATCATGAAGAATTGCGTACGCAATTCACTACGCCAAGTACGCATTTTTTGCAGTATAAAAGCGAGCCAACGGCCATTTTTGTATCTCACATTCAAATCAACTGAAATAAACAAGCAAAAGCAACTAATATCAACATGTCTGCCCAGAACACCAATAACAACACCACCAAGTCCTACACTGAATCAGCATCTGAGACCATGAGCAACGCCATGGCAAGTGCTCAGGGGATGGCTCAGGCCGGCTATGAGAAGGTTGCGAATGCAGTCGCAGGGTGAGAAACCAGCGGAGCAGAAAGCTGCAGACAATGTAACCGAGGCACGGAACAACACTTCAGATAAGGTTGAAGACGCAAAGGTAGACGCCAAAAATGCCAAGGAAGACTTGAAAACCAAGGGCGAGAAGTTAGCCAACAATATCGAGGGTGAGTACAACAAGGCCACTAGCGGTAACAAAAACCCGGAGCAGAAGGCAGCGGACTACGTAGCGGACAAGAGAGAGGACAAGTATACAGTGGAAGACCTTAAGACCGACGCAAAGAACATGAAGGAAGAAGCAAAAAATTCCGCGTCCAAGACAGCCAACGACGCTAAGGGCGAGTACAAGAAGGCCACAAACTAAACTGTTGGTCGACTATGCTACCCATGCAAATAGAAGTATTAGTACAATAAATAACCAATCTCTTTCAGATAATTTTCTCCTCACTACTTTATGTACATGTTCGTATACCGTAACGTTCACTCACGAATTTCGTTGATATCTTAAACATTTGTAGTTTGTTGTGTAACTGCGCCATTCAGCCAAGTATATCTGGTTCGTTGTTTGAGTTGGCTGTGTTGCTCATGGAAGCATTCTAACGTACTTGGAGATATATAAGTCTTAACATATTGACAAAGAAAAATACTATGTCATATACCACCTTGGTTTAAAAAGAATTGCAAGCCAGAAAAATTGCGAATAAGTCAACAGGAACGTTATAATATCGTCGCCGTATTTCACTCTCCCACCCACTGATGTAGTACTGCCCCACGAGATACTTGTATACATTTGTGGCTACATCCGACTGCTAAAATGGTGTGTCATCCTCTTGATATAACATACATCAATAAACCGGCTGTCTCCGCGATTGCAAAGTCATTTGCTGAATTGCATTTTTAGAAAGAAACAAGCTAACAGATAACCTGGTTTCACGACATATCTTAATAGAAAATACATAATATTCTATCTTACTGATGTATCAGTATTCAGTTATGACCCTTTTGTAGAAAACAAAAAATAGCGCAAGAGTCAAGTCTTTACTCTAGAGAGACTGAGTGACCAGCAGTCAAGACTCAAGACTGAAGACCCAAGTCCCAAGGCTCAAGACAGTATGGTGACAACATAGTGAGAGTCACACAGTCTCACAGACTCGCACAAGAGAGTGAATATGTAGCGTCAACTAGATACTGGAGTCTGGAGACAGAAGAGTGTAGAGTTTAGACTCAACTGTCAACACAAGAGAGAGCGTTACGTGATCGCGAAGCGATAGCTTTCAGCAATTCATGATCTACAACTGCTTGGCTAACGATGCGGGCGGAATTATTTGCGACAATATGTTGTATATGTTTACTACATGTTTATTCTACGATTGACACTATTTTTGTCATTGTATGAGTAAAAGATATCTCGTAACAAACATATCGGATATGGATATAAAAAAATACCTGCCGTATTGGTATTATTTACCAAGTTAGGCCTGTTGACCCCTTCCATCGCAAAAATACCTAGCCTTCTAAATTTTAAAAACACAATTTTTTTTTTCAAAATTGGCAAAATATTGTTTGTAAAAAATATTAAAATAGATAACTGTTTTTGTTTTGAAAAACATAACAATTTGAACGTGGAGTTCTCGTTGTTAACGGCCTCAACTGGAAAAAAGTATTTTGAACCAATCATGTTTAATCGTATGAACTACGGAATTTGCTCTGTTTTTATGTACGAATTACACGACTCCCATGACCCGCCACGGAGACTCACTGGGTTCCGCTGACTTCTTCAGTTAGTATCTAATATGTCACATGTATAGATCACATGAAGACCAATTACAAATTCGCGATCTTCCGTCCTTGCAAAGAAATGATATGGTCTCTCGCTCTCTTCACTCTATTCTCTAGTAGAGTAGTTGCAGTAGGAAGAGAGAGAGATAGAACGAGGTGATCATCCCAATCATGAAGAATTGCGTACGCAATTCACTACATAAGTACGCATTTTTTTGCAGTATAAAAAGCGAGCCAACTATCGTTTTTGTATCACATTCAAATCAACTGAAATAAACAAGCAAAAACAACTAATAATCAACATGTCTGCCCAGAACACCAATAACAACACCACCAAGTCCTACACTGAATCAACATCCGAGACCATGAACAACGCCATGGCAAGTGCTCAGGGGATGGCTCAGGCCGGCTATGAGAAGGTTGCGAATGCAGTCGCAGGTGAGAAAAACCAGCGGAGCAGAAAGCTGCAGACAATGTAACCGAGGCACGGAACAACACTTCAGATAAGGTTGAAGACGCAAAGGTAGACGCCAAAAAATGCCAAGGAAGACTTGAAAACCAAGGGCGAGAAGTTAGCCAACAATATCGAGGGTGAGTACAACAAGGCCACTAGCGGTAACAAAAACCCGGAGCAGAAGGCAGCGGACTACGTAGCGGACAAGAGAGAGGACAAGTATACAGTGGAAGACCTTAAGACCGACGCAAAGAACATGAAGGAAGAAGCAAAAAATTCCGCGTCCAAGACAGCCAACGACGCTAAGGGCGAGTACAAGAAGGCCACAAACTAAACTGTTGGTCGACTATGCTACCCATGCAAATAGAAGTATTAGTACATTAAACAACCAATCTCTTTCAGAAAATATTCTCGTCTCTATACTATGTACATGTTCGTATACCGTAACGCTCACTCACGAATTTCGTTTATATCTTAGATATTTGTAGTTTGTTATGTAACTGCGCCGTTCAGCCAAGTACATCTTGTTCGCTGTTTGAGTTGGCTGCGTTGCTCATAGAAGCATTTTAACGTAATCGTAGGTAAATAAGTGTCTAACATATTGACTAAGAGAAAGGTTATGTCAGGTAACACCGTGTATGGGAAATTGCGAATAAATCAACAGGAACGTTATAATAGTGCGATCGCCGTATTAAACTGTCCCACCCACTGATGCAGTACTGTCCCACGAGATACCAGTGTACATTTGTGGCTACATCCGGCTGCTAAGTCGGTGTATCATCATCCCCTTAATATAATAACATACATCAACAAAACGGTTGCATTTCATTTTGTATCCGCGATTGCAAGTCATTTGTTTAAATTACATTTTTAGACGAAACAAGCAAACAGATATCCCGGGGTTTAACGATATATCTTTAAATTTGATATATGAGTTTTTTTATGGCGGTTCCAAATCGATTTTTGTTTCTATTAAACATTTCCCCAAAAGTAGGATGCAGGCACCTATATTTACTCTATATTTAACCTTCTCCAAGCTACTCTATATTTACCCTACTCCAAGCCAGTTCATACCAAACCAGATATATTTTTTCCAAAAAAATACGACAATTCGGTGTGGGTCCCAAAACCCTAACATTATTTTCGGGCTTATACCAAATTTAGTATGTAGTAAAATGTTAGTATGTACACTGGTACATTATGGGCTATGGAGCCAAATCAGCAAAAAAAGCAGGCAGTGGATAGCAGAAACAAATATCGACTTAAAACCGCCTTTAATATGACCTTTTTATAGCAAAGAAAAACAAACCAAAAATAGCTCAAGAGTCAAGTCTCTCTCAGTAGAGTATTTAGAGAGTCTGGAACTCTGGACTCTAGACCAGCAGTCAAGACTCGAGAGTCAAGACTAAGGACAGTATGATGAGATTGGCGACTTATGATGAGATTGGTGACGAATGAGACTTTCACAGACTTACAGTCTCACAGACTCTCACACAACAAGAGTGAATAGGTAGAGTGTAGACTCAATGTTAATTAACTGTCAACAAAAGAGAGCGAAACGTAGTGGCGAAGCGATAGCTTTCAGCAATTCATGATCTACAGCTGACTTGGTTAACGACACGATCGGGATCGTTTGCGATAATAAGTTGTATATGATTACTACATATTTTTTCTACGATTGACATTATTTTTGTCACTGTATGAGTAAAAGATATCTTATAACAAACAGTTTGAAACATGTCGGATAAAAAAAAATACCTGTCGTAGGGTTATTGTTTACCAGTTACGTCTGTTGAGTTTTCAATCGCACAAAAATTATTGAAAATTGGCAAAAAAAAACCATGTTAAATGGATTTGAAAGTTGTTTAAAAAAAAAACAATTTATTAGTGGCATTCTCGTTGTTAACAGTAAAAAGTAATTTGAACTAATTAATTTCGATCATATGAACTACGGAATGTGCTCTGCTTTTATGTCCGAGTTGCACGACTCTCATGACCAGCCACTGAGACTCACTGGGTTCCGCCGACTTCCTCAATCCGTATATTTCATGTCACATGTGAAGATCGCATGAAGACCAATTACAAATTCGCGATCTTCCGTCCCTGCAATGAAATAGACAATAGTATGATCTCTCTCTCTCTTCACTCCAAACTAGTAGAATAGTTGCAGTAGGGAGAGAGAGATAGAAGAGATATCGATATTCGTGATTAATGCGTGGAGACCATCCCACATGAAGAATCGTCCAAGACAGCCAACGACGCTAAGGGCGAGTACAAGAAGGCCACGAACTAAACTGTTGGTCGACTATGCTACCCATTCAAAAAGTATTAGTACAATAAATAACCAATCTCTTTCAGATAATTTTCTCTTCACTACTTTATGTACATGTTCGTATACCGTAATGTTCACTCACGAATTTCGTTTATATCTTAAACATTTGTAGTTTGTTTTGTAACTGCGCCGTTCAGCCAAGTATATCTGGTTCGCTGTTTAAGTTGGCTGTGTTGCTCATAGAAGCATTCTAACGTACATGGAGATATATAAGTCTTAACATATTAACAAAGAGAAAGATTATGTCAGATATCACCGTGAATTGAAAAAAATTGCAAGCCAGAAAAATTGCGAATAAATCAACAGGAACGTTATAGTATCGTCGCCGTATGACACTCTCCCACCCACTGATTTAGTACTGCCCCACGAGATACTTGTATACATTTGTGGCTACATCCGACTGCTAAAATGGTGTACCATCCTCTTGATATAACATACATCAATAAACCGGTTGCATATCTTTTTGTCTCCGCGACAGAATTGTGGCGACAAGTACTTGACGTATACAAAAGTGCGAGATAATCCGATTTTGATACATTTCAGTTTGGAATGTACAGATATTGTTAGACTATTTTTACACAGAGTACGACTGACAGGGCACCGAACATACTTAACCGTTGAGAAGTTCTGATGCCACTTTCCACGGATGTTTATCATTGGTGTGAGGATGCCTACGGTCACTTTGCGTACACGTGCGCAATATCCACCCACCTCATTCCTTTGTTTAAAACTGTAGACCCACTATAAATCAATATAAAACTGATCACTATCAGCATCAACACATGCTGGACAGCATGCAGAGTTACTCGCACTCAAACATCTCGCAGGCAGAAAAAACGTTTATCAGATCGAGAGCGGCTATTCACTGACTCGTGTCAAAGCTCACACCAACTTCCCGCTAAAGTCGTTCAAATGTGCAAGCCACTTAGCGCGAAGTAAACGAAGCCTATTGCACTTTAACGATTTGTAGATCTAAACATCCCACAGTAGCATCGTCCCATGTTTGGATATTGTATCTCTTGCTAGTGTTGTTGATGGGTCATGCTTGGTTATGCAGCACATTCTGAACACTGATGCAGATTTGCATGCACACTTCATTTAGGTTTTTTATCCAGCTATACTTCAATATGACACAAATGTTGCCGTTGATTTACTAGTCGACTGTACCTGGCTCGTTGGGTACTGCGGCTTTCCATCAAAGTACATGCCCATATATATATATATCTATTGCATCATATAACAATCATCTCACAAACATACACCGCAGACAGGCTTCCATAGAAATCCACCCCATATCGCACAATGTCACCCTCCAAAACGAGGAACCTTATCACTATACCAGTGCAACTTTATAATTCGCTTGTTTTTATTCGTCGGGTAGCCATATGAACTCAAATAGGCCTCCAGCGGTACACAGTTAATCGCCGTTCAACCGTGAGTTGCGTTCCACTCATCAACAGGGCGTGTTCAAGCCTAAGATATAACCCTCTTGGGGTGTGCGTGATTTCATAGGTCTACATCTCCTACGCACTCTGTGCCACGTATCGCCCTTAAATCTATTTATACATATTAACGTAGAACGGAGACTTGCTCAAGCCGTTTATATGTCCATCACGTCTTGCACCTCATGAGAGCTTCGGACAAGTCAACGCGTTCGGTTTATAACCAGCCAGTACAGGTTATCAGGCACTTCTCGGGTGCAGTGTCACTCCGGTGCGGTGCTTGGTTACTCAACCTTTCCTCTCAACTCACATGGTTATATATGGTCATATGTGTAGTACTATCCCTCACCTGGCTGATCAGTCAGGCGCGAGTCTCCTGTTGACACACACACTCCTCTGAGCACACACACACCACAGGTGCCCAGTCCAATACGTAGGATAAACCCTTTTCGCCCCAAACCTACCTTGGTCGGTGTAGCGTCCATATGTGCCGGCCCCTACATCTGATAGGAAACCTCAGGCAGAGTGGACCTTCATATACAGTTGTAGATGCTAGCGGATACCCAGTGTAACTGTCATAACACACACGTAGAACGACGCCCTACTCGTACGCCAGGATGGGTTACGACCACCAAACAATCTGCCATTTGGCTCTCATAGGGAACAGACGAATGGCCAATCCCTCCTGTAGATCAGTCCTCACATGCTCAGTTCGCCATGGAACTGTTCCTTGTATGTACGCGCATCTACTATACGCAGCGTACAATAAGCCTGCATGTATTGGTTTAACACACCTCCGTACGCCCTTGTAGTCATCAACCGGCTTCCATTGAATGTGGCCCCATAAGTCTAAACAGGACAGCCGGCCCCTTAAACTTAAAGAGGACAGCTACAGCTGCACCCGTATACCAGTGTACTGGACCGTTTAAACCAGCCCCTTCAACCGACTCCAATCAATGTATACATCCCCTTTGTCTCGCAATAGTATGCGTTTCCATGGTGTTGCTGCACAGCGCCACTTACTATATTTTCACCACGAATTCCCTTCCTAAACCTATATGCTCCTACATCAGCCTCGATCGATATATATATATATATATATATATATATATATATATATATATATATATATATATATATATATATATATATATATATATATATATATATATATATATATATATATATATATATATATATATATATATATATATATATATATATATATATATATATACATATATATATACATATACTTATTTTCATACTTATACTTGTGTATATATCTCCTGTAGTATCTCCCTCAAGCATTCCTCCCATGCTTATACTATATCCTCACACAAACGCCTCCGTTAAGTCCACCACATCAAACACACAGAATGTCGCCCTACATGTGGGACACGGTGCCTTCCCGCCAAACCATCCCTCGGGGTGGCTCTGATTCTGTCGACTGCTGAACCACTTCACCACACACACGGCACACCACATCGGGCTTAGGCACTTGCACTGGGCATGAGAAGGAGGAGAGGA
>LUCW03002310.1:45000-67500 GCA_001586965.3 Sphaeroforma sirkka | reverse complement strand
GACATACACAGGTATATATTCACACACACAGATAAACACAGACACATCCATGTGCATACGCATAGCTGTTTATATATATATATTCACACACAGGTAAACATGCACACGTTCGTAAATTACCCACCAACGCAAGTAAAAACACACCCAGTTGTATAATACACACACACAAATAAGCACAGACACATCCATATGTACATACGTAGACATACACAGTTTTTTAGATGTATACATATTCACACACACAGATAACCATGCACATGTCCATAAACACAAACAGACGACCCTGTACATATCCATAGACACACACCAACACAAGTGAACGTACACTCAGCTGTACAATACATACACACAAACTCTCACATACATATGCATATGTACACACGTAGATATAACTGTGGTAAGCAAACAAACACAAGACATATGCATATATACACACGTAGACATACCTGTGGCCAGTGCTTCAGGGTTTGCGCATTCAGCGTTAATAGTGTCCAGAAGCTCACGACAGGTTGTTGTGACTAACGGTCTATTGGTATTATAAAAGAAGCGCAAACAATCACAAGTGAGAAAATAGTGTACGTGTAACACAATAGTGTAAATACATATGTGAAGCCATATATATATATATATATCCATATACATATATCGGTAAATAAACACAGACACAGACACAGACACAGACACAACCACACACACACACACACACATACATATATATATATTTGATATACATGATATATATAAATACACAAATATAGCTATATATATATATATATATATATATAAATATAAATAAATATAACATATATTGATTTGCTAATTCATACATTTACACAGAGGTGGCGTATTATGGAGATACACACACATACATCAATCAGATAAGCATACATATACACGTGTACTATTTACATATACATACTGTAGAGCCAAGACTGTTGGATGGCTACGAAACTGTGTGTGGTTCATGTACCACGCACGCACACAGACTCCCAACGCAACCAATACCATCAGAAGCACACCCACGTGAGCGAACTATGAGGGGAAGGTAGGAATATACGACATGAAGTGAGTTTACAACGGAGTGTTTACCAACAAAATCATGAGGTGATACGAGCACGGGCAAGCTAATGATGTAAAAACACAATCCGTTGTAAACTCGTTTTATGTTTATTTATTGCTACCTACTCTGATAATATACCTGTGCTCAGTATCACCTATGATGTTGTTTTTACACAATCCGTGGTAAATTCGTTTCAAATCGTTTATTTCTACCTGCCACACATGGCAAACTATGAGGGGTAGGTAGGGATAAACGACATAGAAAGAGTTTACGACGGACTGTGTATAAACAACATCATAAGATAATACGAGCACGAGCAAACTATAAGGGGTAGGTAGGGATAAACGTATTGAAATTAATTTACGACGGATTGTGTTTAAATAAAATATGAGCACGTTTTATACACCGAAAAAAGAAGTGCAGAGAAAAACAGTGTGCGAGAAAGTAGTGAATATTGCGCAATGATGTATTTGCGACATGCTATGGGTATGCGACGGACTACGGATATGCGACGTCGCCGTCCCCGCCATCGGAATCAAATTAGAGGTAGAATTGGTTGTTACGAGGTCAAGAAATATTGACGGAAGAAGTTTAAACGACGAATAAAAGATTGCGACATAAACATAGACGAGTACACAACAGTATAACGAAGGAGAATTGAATCCGGTGTTTTTATTTACGACAAGAAACTGATACACGTCGTAAATAGAATTTCGTACAATATGACGGTGAATGAGCGTACGATATAAGACTAGGGGGCAATTTACGACACGAAATGAATATGTGGCAAGGAAGGCTCTCCAACGGAAGATATATAGAAAAGGAGAGCCAGATCTACAACCAATCTATTGGGTATGAGCAGATGCAAACTACACGTATTGCTGATATTGATACAATTCGTAATAATGTGTGCATGTACGCATGATGTATTTCATTCGTATTGAAAGGTAAACGTACACACCACACATGACCGCACACACACACACACACACACACACACATATATATCTATACCCGGGGAACGTCGATGCCATCGACAATAGCGTACTGCTCACATCCAACCAAATAGATTGCCAGAATGGCTGTGTGTACTGCGGTTGTCACCGTAGTGCGCCGTCTGCATTCGAAAACAATAATAGCGAGTTAAAAACACACATGACTATATAAGCGAGTTAAAGAACACATGACAAAATAAGTGAGTTATAAAACACACATGACAAATTAAACGAGTTATAAAACACACATGACAAATTAAACGAGTTATAAAACACACATGACAAAATAAGTATTGGATATGGCCATAATCAGCAATCATGTTGGATACGTTCATGCCACATCAAATAAAGAATGCTTGTAAATGATGTTCACCATTGGTAGGTAGCCTAATTACTATGTTGAGTAGGCAGTTTCTAATAGTCTATTCATGTGCTAGCTTGCACATACGGGCGTGGTTCGGACTGCTTGAAAATACTACGTAGACAATTGATACCTACCGGATTTATACCTACTTCTGTATCTTCAGAAACACGGGGTGAGTCACATTTTACAGGACATATAGCTAAATGAGGTCTGGCTATATTGATTACATGCTTAAATATTTTATATTTGCTACATACATATACTTTATATTTATGACATACATATACTTTATATTTATTACATTCATATATTTTAAATTCATTATATACATATATTTTATATTTAGTACATATGTATATACGTACCGTACGCATAGGTGCTGCATGCACATACGTAGGCACATCATTGCGAGTCCAACACGTTAAGTACTTACACGCATTTGTGGGCAATACACACAACCAAAGCACTTACAGTTGACTGTCGACGAAGCGATTCTTCACATCCCCTATATAGCCGTGGAAGAAGTCCTGCATATTCAAAGTGTTATATACATGAATGCTTGCAATAGCGCATACATTCGTACTTTAATACACATGAATAAAGGCAATATTATATACCCTTGTCCTTTAATATACATGCGTATATGCAATATCATAGACCTTTGTACTTTTATTTACATATATACGTGCAATAACACATATATTCGTACTTTTATATACATGAATACATGCAATATCATTTACGTTTGTACTTTATATACATGAGTATATGCAATATCATATACGTTTCTAATTTTATGTACATGACTATATGCAATATCATATACAATTTGTATACATGATTATATCCAATATCAAATACATTCGTACCCAAACCGAACACTGACCAAATGTACAGATCAGCCCATACACCTACAGAAGTTCTTAAAGAGCACTACAGGTTTACCCTATTTCATCCTTAACATGTACAGATACACGCTTTGCTATATAATATATACATATGCCTTTAAATAGACCATACTTTGTTTCCGCACTCCATGCTCACAGTACAAATATACGCTTATCTATATAATATATACATATGTCCTCGAACAATAGATGATCCCTTGACTGTGAATTCCATTCTCACAGTACAAATATACGCTTTGCTATATAATATATACATATGTCCCCAAACAGGAGATCATACCTTGACTGTGAGTTCCATGCTTACAGTACAAGCATACGCTTATCTATATAATATATACATATGTCCTCAAACAATAAATCACACCTTGACTGAGAATCCATTCTCACAGCACAAACATACGCCTTGCTATATAATATATACATATCTCCTCAAAGAATAGATCACACCTTGACTGTAAATTCCATGCTTACAGTACACATATACGCTTATCTATATAATATATACATATCTTCTCAAATAATAGATCACACCTTGACTGTGAATACCATGCTTACAGTACAAATATACGCCTATCTATATAATATATAGATATCTTCTCAAACGATAGATCACACCTTGACTGTGAGTTCCATGCTTACAGTACAAATATATGCTTATCTCTATTATATATACATATCTTCTCAAACAATAGATCACACCTTGACTGTGAATACCATGCTTACAGTACAAATATACGCTTATCTATATGATATATACATATCTTTTCAAACAGTAGACCACACCTTGACTGTGAATTCCATGCTCACAAACGCAGGCGGCGGGAAGATGAAACATGCCGCGATGACCGCGTATAACAACGCAAAGAGTTGGAAGTCCATATTAGCTGCCGGTTCTACTTAGCACTCTCTAATGTGTTGGGTAGAAGTGAGCAATACATGAGGTTAGTGTGTATTTAACTACTACGTGGTATTATGGAATGCATATATGAATAGAAACACAAATTGGTGCGATAGCATATATACATATAAATATATCTATATACACACACACACACACCAGTATATATATATATATATATATATATATATATATATATATATATATATATATATATATATATATATATATATATATATATATATATATATATATATATATATATGAATACCTAAAAGGGATGAATGGCAAATATCTAAGTTGTGGTTATAGAGGCTCCACTGAAATTTGATGAAATGAAGAAAATAGAACAACGATGCTTTAGTCGGACAAAATAAATCTGTGAAGTTGTGTGAAAAGTTAAGAACTGTTCTCCAAAAAAATGACACTAGATTGATATATATATATATATATATATATATATATATATATATATATATATATATATATATATATATATATATATATATAATATATATATATATATATATATAATATTATATATATATATATATATATATATATATATAATATATATATATATATATATATAAATATATATATATGTGCATATATGTATATGTATACATATATATATGTATGTATATATATATATATATATATATATATATATATATATATATATATATATATATGTATATACATATATAATATATATTATGCATACATATGTACATACATATGCACGTTACATTATAATGCGTATATATGTATATATATAGGCATGTATATAACATATTGTATATATATATATGTATCATATATATATAATATGATAATAATATGGTTACACGTTGTCACCGTACGCGCATGCACGCACAATACGCACGCGCACGCACAACGACAACACACACACAAAACATCATCACACATGCATCATTAATATTATTATATATATATATATATATATATATATATGTATTGATATATGATATATGCATATACGTACGTATTATATATATATATGGACATATATATATATATAGCGCCTCAAATTAAATCTCATATATATATACATGTATGTGTATATAAAAACACATATATATATTCGTATATATATGCGGAATAATAATATATATATATATGTTTATATAAATATAATCATATATATATATATATAAATACATATGGATACGCACACATATATGCTATATACGTATATATATATAACGCGCATACTAATACACACATGCACACTACACGCGCACACGCACACACACGCACGCACACACGCGCACGCACACGCACGCACACGCACACACACGCACAATAACACAATGTATCATATTATATATATATATATATATATATGCATATATATACGCACGCACACACAATACATATGTGTAATATCAATGGACGGTATATATATATTTGCAAACAAACGCATATTTACATGTACGCATACATACGTACGCGCATACGCATAATATCATCATATCAATATTATATATATATATATATATATATATATCATGTGTATTTATATATATATACATATATATATATACATACGTGCGCACGCGCACGCACAATATCATAATATCATATGCAATATGTATATATATATATATATATATATAATATATATATATATATATATATATATATATATATATATATATATATATATATATATATAATTCAATATTCATATATATATATACGCTCACATTACATGCGCACACACATACACTCTATATATGCATATATATATATATATATATATATATGTTTACGCGTTATGCATACATACATAATTACGTACACATACACACACACACACACACACACGTCATGTATATATATATATATATGTACATATATATATATATATATATATATATATATATATATATATATATATATATATATATATATATATATAGACACGTTGAATTGTTTCATCATCTATTTACACGACGTTTATTTTACATGATATGAATCAACTGTATATATACGTTCGGTTTCAATGTGTATACTTGTCTATCTTAAAATATAGACCCTCTTCTATATATATGAACATGGTGGGACAAACGAGGCTGGTAACATGTGCACGCATGTGCAAGTGCTGGACCGAAAGCTGTATTCGAACCACCAATCTCAATGAAATAGCTATGGAGTGGCTATCTCTAGTACTAAAAACAGTATAACATATCACAGATCGGCATACCACAATAGGTGCAGGGTGTTCTAGAAATGTAGCAATGACACACACCACCTCCTACTAGTAGTAGTATAAATAAATACGATACATAATGCGTGAATAATTTAAGTTTTGATAAAAGAAATAAAAAATTGGATGATGTGATAGAGCTCAAATGATGAATATATAATGAGCATCTAAACATATTTTAATATTTTTATAAACACTACATCATAAACTTCTGAAAACTGAACATCTATACAAATAGAACACAAGGATGGTGTGGCAGATCAGCCCGCGAAAGCATATTGTGCCGATAGGATGCGAGTTAATCAGTTTTAAACGTACTTGCGCACCACTCCAGTCGAACACAAAAGAACCTTGTGCTGAATGTTGATTTATTTGTTCTGTCTTGTTATTGTTGACTTTAACAGTAAAATTCGCAGATCTCTCACGCTCCAGGTCCGTACATATCAATAGGTATTTCTAGGCTGTGCAGTGTCGGATACTCTATTTACGCGGTAGTAGTAGTAGTATTAGCAGCAGCAGCAGCAGCAGCAGCAGCAGCAGCAGCAGCAGCAGTAGTAGTAGTAGTAGTAGTAGTAGTAGTAGTAGTAGTAGTAGTAGTAGTAGTAGTAGTAGTAGTAGCAGTAGCAGTAAGTAGTAATAGTATATATATATATAAACACACACACACACATATAATATATATATATATATATATATATATATATATATAGTATATTATAATATATATATAATATATATATATATATATATATATATATATTATATATTATATATATATTATTATATTACATGTATTATTATGTATATATACATGCACATACATACATGTTATGCGTACATGCATGCATACGTATGCATTACATTACATGTATACACACGTATATGCATGTACATGCATTCACAGCATACATATATTATGTTGTATGCATAATATTATATATATGTATATATATTATTATTATATATATTATATATGTATATATATATTATATATTATATATATATATATATATTATTAATACATGCATATGCACATATACATACATACATACATACATGCATGCATACATACATTCATACATTGCATACATGACGTATATGTGTATGTATATATGTAATATATATATAATATATATATATATATATATATATATATATATATATATATATATATATATATATATATATATATATATATATATATATATATATATATATATATATATATATATATATGTATGTATATGTATAGGTATATGGCGTCCGAGGACGGGACGGACAAGGTGTAACCGCGATCCCACAAAGAAAGATTCGCCTCTTGATTTGTTTACATGTGAATATTAACATGTTTGAAAATCTGTATGTAAACATATATATGTATTTTTAAAAAATATGTAAATACAGTATTTCCTTCATCGACTTCTTTCGATTTGTAATAGAAAAAAAATAGTCATAGCCTACCAAATAAAACAATTGGATTTTATTATTTTGGCATTCATACAAGAGGGCTGTGGTTTGTCTATTTGTTTTGTATTTTTTTAAAACAAAATACAAATATATATTGTCTACCGAAGAAGAAGGCGGCTATGACGTATGCCTTGACAAATTCTTGTGTGATTATGTATATGTAAATATTTAAAATAAATAAATATCAGTAATATCAGTATACATATCATGCATAGCCAACAAAAACAAAGTAAATAAATATGTAACAACCCAAAAAAGACTATTTATTTGTTTGTGTATGTAGCCGTCCTCGGACGCGTCGCAATATATTTATATGATACTTCACCAGGAGCGTATCCGCGCACTTATCTTATAGCCATGTCCGTCTCCTTTGCACGGTTGGTGAACCATGCTCAGTCTGCTTGCTTGCCATCGTGCAGTCGTTTGCGGTTAGGTACGTTGAAGTACACACACAGATGTCTCCACACTCTAAACTTGGCAGTTGCTCGTAAAGGTCAAATGGCATCACAGCTCAGATCACTTGTTATGTATCCTACGGCCGTCACACAGTAATATATTGAGGCCTATGCTAGTTATAATACCTTTGCATGGAGAGGAATACAAACACACGCCTCGCCTACGCCAGGTGGAGGCCAGGAGATGCTCGAGCTATCTTTCTCGGGAAATAGTATGGATATGCATGTCATAGCGCACAAGGATTGCAGTTCAGTTGACGCGTATGATGAATTGCTGGTGGCATACGACAGAGATGGTTGTTGGATAGAAGCTTATTTTCTGGTCAGGGAAATGCTGGCCCAGGGATATACACCTACACTGCACACATATAATTTGTTAGGCGGCATATTTAAGAATGCTCGAGAATGGAAAGCATCGCTTGGGTTGTTCGAATACATGGAGCGCAACGGTTGCCATGGCGACGAGATAAGCTATGATCTTGCGCTAAAGGCGTGTGCGATCGGCCGCCAATCAACCGTTGCTATGGAGCTCTTGGATAAGCTGTGCGATAGCGGCCTACCGAAAACTGCATACATGTATTGCAGGGCCATTCATTGCATCTGTTTAAACAATGAGAACGACAAAGCTGATGAGCTCTTAGAAACGATGCGTAGTGATATATCTGAGGACCACTTCTTTCCATACTATAGTATGTTCTCTGCATATTGCATGCTCGTCAATTGGGAGACTGCATTGGCTACCTACAACCGTGTACTGCATGATAATATCAAGTTCGATGCCATGTATGCTACCAAGTTCGTCAAGAGTTTCATGCGAATGAATGCTGCAGATGAGGCGGTCCACACACTTCAAACTGCGCTGGCAAAGGGGCTCAGAATGGATGACTGGGTTAGCAGCCACGTGGCGTGCTCTTATAGCCCTACGGCAAGGTGGGGTCGGGCGGATGAGCTATTGACTCTCATGCACGATGCAGGTGTACTTCCCGATCCGACGGTGTGCAACTGCATGCTGAATGGATATTTTAAATATGAGGGGGAGTGGGACGGCACTATCCGGCTGGCGCGAACTATGCTGGATCACGGGATAAGGGTGAACAGGCACAATCATGACAAGATAGCCGGCGTACTACAGGCCACCGGCAAATGGGACGAAACTCTGGCGATTCTGCGAGGATCACGTGTGACTGGTGGCTCATCAACGGAAGCCGAAGAGTTTGCGTACACACTGGCCGGTACACGGTATCGAGACGCGGGGGATTGTGAAGGTGCCATTTCCACGCTGCACGCGATGAAAGCGAGCGGCATCACCCGAAAGCACTTTTACTATACATCCGCTATCGATGCCTGTCGCTCGGACAACCGATGGGTCCAGGCATCGGTACTGTATGGCGAGTTTTGCGACTACGGCTACAGGCCGGGCACCCATAACGGGGCCGTGTATGATCTATGTCTGGCTGCTGGTACGAAGAACATAGTCAAGACCTTGCGCCAAATGGAGCCCAACGCAGCCCGGAAGTTCAAGCTGGGGGGCTTTAGTACCATGGCGAGGGTCATGGGTAGTGTCAAGGACTGGGTGAGCGCGCGGGAGTGGTGGACCTCATGCATAGTGTGGGGGTAGTGCCTGATATATATACCTACCGAAGAGTACTCCGGGCGGCCAAGGGCCAGCCGGAGTGGTGGGAGGGGGTGGTGCGACTGGTGCGGCGCATAGCCGAGCAGGGCCTTATCCTTGGACGGGTTCTGCTATACCGCTGTCACCAATTTGGTGCAGGGTGCTGGTATGTGGGACGAGACTATAGCGATCCTGGGTGATGCGCCGGGTGGGAGTGAACAAAATGCCACAGATCGTGAAGACCACGTGGTTTATCTTGTGCGCTCTCTCGTACTGGCGCGGTGTCGACTATCCGGTGACTGGAACGGGACATTTCTGGCCCTGAAAGGGATAGAGGAGACGGGTCTCAAGATATGTGATTATAGCTACCGAGACGCTATTATGGCGTGTGAGAAGGATAATAAGTGGCTGGAGGCGTTGCTGCTGCAGCACGACATGCAAGCGGCAGGTTATTCTACAACAAAGGCAATTAAGACATGCCTGTCCACAATGTGCGCCAACACCGCCCAGACGGACATGATCGTATCCTTGAGGCAACTGAAACCCACCGATCTGCAAAAATTAAGTGTGTATAGTTACTGTACGATTGCTGCGGCGCTGGGCCAGGCAGGAGATGCGGCACAAGCGCGTCAACTCATGCAGCACATGCAGACAGTGGGTGTGGCGCCCAATGCATCTGTGTCTAAAGATATGCTGTGTGCAGTACTTACCGATAGGGAGGGCTGGGATGAAAAGGTGCGACTCTTGCGACATGGCTTGGACGGGGGTATGGACATCGATAAGCATATCCACTACACGTTTGAGAACTGGTTGATACTGAACGAGAAGTGGGACGAGACTATAGCGAAGCTGCGTGAACCACGCGAAGCTAACGGAAGCGACGAGGGCGCAGGTAAGACCAAGACGACTCAGTATGCGTATTCTCACAGTGTCGATTTGCTGGCGATGCGAGTAGTGCCGCTGCGATTATGCAGGAAATGGGAGAGAAGACTTATAATCATTACACGGACGCGATAGTGGTGTGTCGGGGCAGTGGGAAATGGTTCTAGGCGGTGCAAATGTATAACCAGATGATACGAAACGGCCTGAACCCTACCAGAAGGCAAAAAAGTATAGAGTGAAATTTGCGAGGAAACTGGTCAGTTTGAGATTGTCCGATTTCTGAAATATTTGAGAAGTACTGATTGCATACCGGGAATATTTGTCAAATCATCATTAAAAAAAAAGCCTACCGGCGGAAGCCGTGAAAAATAGTATAGATAAATATGCGTTTTAAAATATTTATATGCAAATATATATATTCATTCACATTCAATAAAAAAAAAATGAGTACATATTATATTATATTATATATATATATATATATATATATATATATATATATATATATATATATATATATATATATATATATATATATATATATATATATATATGTATATATATATATATATATATATATATATATATATATATATATATATATATATATATATATATATATATATATATATATATATATATATATATATATATATATATATATATAAAATATATATATATATTTATGTGTATTTTATACACAGATATATATATATATATATATATATATATATATATATATATATATATATATATATATATATATATATATTAATATATATATATATATATATATATATATATACATATATATATACTAATACTACTACTCGCGTAAATAGAGTATCCCACACTCCACAGTCTAGGAATACTTATGGATAATTATGAACCTGGAGCGTGGTAGATCCACGAATGTTACCACGAATGTTACTATTCAATGTAGATGTCAACAATAACAACACTAGACAATAATAAATCAATATTCAACTCAAAGAGGTACAAAATCCAACAGACAATTCAATTCAAATGCTCAAGCTACACAAAGGTCGCGATATATAACTTGCATAGCGAGGACATTGGGGAAAATATGTGATATTCTTTGTAACAAGACATATTTGGAGTTTAAAATTAGTTTGGTGTGATTGTCTTCTCACCGTTCTACTGGCGGCCTCTACTTGCTACGTTCGTATCCGATCACCAAGTACATTAACGGAATTCGAAGTTGGCTGTGGGATACACACCTCAATGTGCAGAAGAAGTCCAAAATCTAAAATTATACGGTATCTGATAACGCGATATTCATATAGTTATTATGTATATTTATTATCACGTATTCATATATGTACATTCATATAGTTATTATGTATATTTATCATCACGTATTCATATGTTATCACGTATTCATATGTACATTCATATACTTATTATGTATATTTATTATCACATATTCATATGTACATTCCCATAGTTATTATGCATGTTGATTGTCACGCATTCATGTGTACATTCCTATAGTTATTATGTATGTTTATTATCACGTATTCATATGTACATTCTTATAGTTATTATGTTTGTTTATTATCACATATTCATATGTACATTCCTATAGATATTATGTTTGTTTATTATCACGTACTCATATGTACATTCCTATAGTTATTATGTATATTTATTATCACGTACTCATATGTACATTTATTTAATATCACACCGAAAGTGCTACCGCACGTTATAGAACCCAGACGAACCCCCCGTCACCTGCTGATCTGGTTGTTGCTTCTTCTTCGGTTGGCTCTGTTGTGACTGTGGTTGTTGCTGCTGTGGCATAGGCGGTCCATGCGGCTGTTGCATATTGGGTGGGTACATGCCTGGATGTACCATTTGTTGTTGTTGTTGTGGCTGTGGCTGTTGTTGTTGTTGTTGCGGTGGCATGTTGGTGCTATGCATCACAGACATCCGCATAGCACCGGCGTTGTGCGTGTTCACCATGGCGTTGCTGAACTGTGGGTGTTGTGGATTGTATGGTTGTTGCTGTTGCGGGGCGTGGTTATATGGCATATTCCCATGCGGTGGCCTATTCGTTACATTCTGTCCATTCGGCCCATTTCCCGGAGGGCCCCATCTCATACTACCACGCGTGGACTGTCTGTTGTTCTGATTCTGATTCACATTCGTACTCGACGCTTTCCCACTCATGCTCATACTCGACTCCGCAGAGCCCCCCGGAGTATTCTGACTCCCGCCCATCACGTGCATACTCGATTGTGATTGGCCAGAAGCCTTCATGTACTGCTCCGAGAGTGCTACCACCGTTTTCTTGCGCGCCTTTTCCCGCCTGCGCTTAATCGCTAAACAGCAGCAGAGACAGCAACACAGACAGCAACACAGTAGTAGGCCCAGGGCGATGGCGCCGCCTACGTAGTACATGGTCATATCTTCCTCTGCGGCGGTACTGTTGCCAGCGTCACCGGTGGAGTTCAGACCCTGTGTCAGCGAAGGGGTGACGTACCGCGTGTAAGAAGGTATGCGTGTGAGTACGAGTATATATATTTGCGGGTATATATACTCATGAACGTATATACTTACAAGTATATCTTCTTCTGAGCATGTATGCGTACGAGTAGATATGCTTGTAGTGTAAAGGTATATATACCTGATTGAGTGTACAAGTGCACACATGCTTGTCAGTGGACTTGATTGCAAATTAATTGGCAGCACAGGACGACGTTCAATGCCTTTGCCACCGACATGCCCAATCATCGCGTGCGAGTAAGCGTGTTCAATTGCGATAGCATATGTGCGTATGTGTGGAGGTATACATGCTTGCGTGTATATGTATAGAGGCTTGTGTGTTTACGCGTAAATGCTCTCGAGTGCACTGTGTTTGTTAGTTATAAGATACAACATACACACAACACGGGGTTTAGAGTTTAGGATTTTAGGGTTTAGGGTTCTAAACCCTACAACCATATCCACAATGCAAATCCTTACACATAGCATTCGGATTCATTGAGTGAAGGTGCCAAGACGTTACCTCTATAAGATCTTGGACGTTAGTATCAACACCGGCCGAGGTCCCCACTTTAACTTCTCCCGCGTTGCGCCTTCGTCGCGAGTGTCTGGTATCTTTCGAATTGCTGGTAAACGACATGTCGTCTGTGTCGTAAATGTCGCCCAAGGTATGCGAGGTCTCAGCCATGCGGCGCCGCCTGAGCTCAGTATTCAGACTACTGTCGAGATAGTCTACCAGTACAGTGAAGTTCATGGTCACCTCCCGCAACTCCGAGTCTGATCCGGCACAGGAGAACTCCTGCGTGTCGTATGATCAGACAGTTCAGTGGGATATATGTATATACATATACATATACATATACAAACACATACCATACACACACACACACACACACATATATATATATATAGATAGATATAGATATAGATATAAATATAGATTTAGATATAGATATATATGTAAGTTAGATATCAATGTATAGTATATGTAATTCCGATAAATATATATATATACTTAAACACATACATGCATTCGATACAACCCAAACCAAACATCAATTTTGATAGATGCACACAATCCCCCTAAATACACTCATACCAAACCCACAAACCACCACACAGATACCATCCATCTATATCAATCATCACCCACACAGCCATCCACTAACCGTAGTCACGGGTATAGGCATGCGGATCTCCGGGGGAATATCCACATTCTTCGGCACAAACGTCTGGTTCAAGTCTTCCTGAACATCGTCCATATAGTCTGGATAAGGCTCACAGTCACCGTTGGACGTACGCTCCACACGTGTCACATAACTGTCAGCTATAGTGACACCGGAGACGTTTGTCCACAGCTGAATAGCCCAATACGACATGTCACCTAAGGAGAAAGGTGGTTCAATCTCCCGGTCTTCCAGGAAGGTTTCGTTTTGGCGTAGTTCGATGGTGGGTTGGAAGAGCGCGTCGATGGAGAGGCGGGTGAGCTTTGGAATGGGGATGGGGATGGGAGAAGGGCGGGGTATGAGATAGAAGACACGGGTATACGCATGAGATAGAAGGTACGGATATATGAATATGATACAAGATACAGATATACGAATATGATATAAGATACAGGTATATGAATATGATATAAGATACAGATATACGAATATGATATAAGATACAGGTATATGAATATGATATAAGATGCAGATATACGAATATGATATAAGATACAGGTATGAGGAAGTAGGAGAGAGATAGCAAGTGCAATAATATATTGTGATGATAGTACTGAAGTGTCTAGGGTCCAACATAGAAGCAAATACAAATACAATGTGAAGGATCTAAAGGTAATGGTACAAGCTTGCCTTAGATGGAGAGGCGGGTGGGCCCTTAGTACATTTTTAGTACAAGTACATACATCGCAGAAGTTGATATAGTCTCGGATATATAAATATAAGTATATATATATATATATATATATATATATATATATATATATATATATATATATATATATATATATATATAACATTTATAGTAGAAGTACAAGTACATACATCGCAGAAGTTGTTAGTCTTGAATATACGAAAATAAATATATATATACATATATATATATATATATATATATATATATATATCTATCTAAATATATATATATCTATATATCTATTTATCTATATATATATATATATATATATATATATATATATATATATATATATATATATATATATATATACATATATATGGTGCAAGTACAAGTACATACATCGCAGAAGTTGTTGGTATCCAAGTAGAAGTAAATGTCCGCTTTGCTCAGAATCGTTGGGCATTCGGCTGGCTCGCCTTTCTCGTTGAGCTCCTCACAGATCAGAGGGATCTGATTGGACGGGAGGTTACAGACGGTGATATAATTAGATCTCATTGGATGGGGGGTACTGACGTTGTCGACACTGCTGATGAGGTTATTTGTAGCCACATAGACTGTACGTGTGATTTTATACCATTGGTGTTGCCGATACCATTCATGTTGAATTCATTAGCAAAGCGTATATGTTTATTGGTACATACACGAAAGCGTTGACAGACATATCTACACACACACACACACACACACACACACACACACACACACATATATATATATATACATCTCGATGTAACATCCATGGCTACACACCTGCATCATGGCGTATGAGCCTGTCATGTCACACGTGAGTATGTCGTAAGTAATCTTCTGTGCACACGTGTCGTTAGCTTTGAGTCCGTTGCACTGCTCAGCGAAGAAGAAAGCGTCTGCCATAGCTGTTTCGTCGTTCATCTCTAGCAGGTCCACCTTCCCTGAGTAGTTGGTGGCAACTAGATATAAATAGAATGTAGATGGTGTATAAAAAGAAATGTTTAGCATATGAATAGAGTTTGTACAGTATATAAATAGAATCTGCATAGCTTTAAATAGGTGGTAGAGTATATAGATAGGATGTGTAATATATATATATAGCGTATATAATATATAAATAAAATGTATATAATATACAAATAGAATATGTAAAATATACAAATAGAATATGTAAATATATCAATAGGTGCATAGTATATAAGTAGAACGTCTATAACTCATATACAGGAAGTGCATATATATATATAGGATCTATATAGTACATAAATAGTATATGTAGAATATATAAAGTTTACAAATAAACTGTATATAGTATATAAATAGAATGTGCGTGGAAATAATATGTAGAGCTCGAGTGCATACTAAATCCCGGGTTGTTGGATCCACAAATATATTTATACAAATGTTAATATATTGATGTTTCACAAGATACGCTGTCAGTGATCAAACAAAACGAAACCGGAGACTCTTTGGAATGGAAGTCACAACACAGTAATTGCGGTTAACAATCAGCATATGCCCACCAAGATACACATGTGTTCAAAACAGAATAGATATATATACATACATACATATATATATATATATATATATATATATATATATATATATACATATATATATATATATATATATATATATATATATATATATATATATATATATATATATATATATATATATATATATATATATATATATATATATATATATATATATATATATATATATATATATTATTATATACATATATATATATATATACATATATATATACATATACATACATACATACATACATACATACATACATACATACATACATACATAAATACATACATACACACACACACACACACACACACACACACATATATATATATATATATATATATATATATATATACATACACATATACATATATAACGCATCGCACACATACCCGTGTAAGGGGCCGGTAAGGCCAGCTGCAAGGTGACTGTGGAGTAGTTCCAGTTGTCTATGGCCCCTTCGTCTACCTTGATCACCGCCGCCTCAATCTCCAGCCCAGGATATACCACCGTGATGGTAGCTGCATAGAAGACGTAAAGTTGTTAAAGGTTGTTAAAACGATTGTCCGTTTAAGCGTGTGCACGTGTACATACAGACACTGACACACATACAATACGATACAAAGACCGATATATATAAACACAAATGAATCGGCGCTACATCCACCGCTCTGTATATACGGCCGTGGTGGTAGCTGTACAGGCAACGAAAGTTTGTTAGTGATTATTTAAATGATGGACAATATGCCGTTTAAGCGTGTGCATGTGTACAAAGGAAGCTCGATGGTGTGATACATAAGCAGGCATGTGCAGTGTTAGGATCGACACATAGATCTTGCAATGCATATCAGTATATATTTAGAAGGGTATATATTTAGAAAGTGATATATTTAGAAGGGTATGTATTTAGAAGAGTACATTTTTAGAAGGGTATATTTTTAGGAGGGTATATATTTAGAAGGGTATGACAAAAGTATGAGAAAAGCTTACCTACATGGAAGTATCAGTTACCTACATGAAAGTGATTGTTATGCACATAAAATTAATAGCTACTTACGTAATAGTACTAAATTATTTATTTACAAGTATTAGTTACCTTAAGCAAAAGTACTAGTACAAAAAAGTTACATACGCAAATACAAATAGTAGCTACTTATGTAAAAGCAATAGTTATTTTTATACAAGCAGTCGTTACCTACATCAAACTAATAGTTTATTATATACAAGTATAACCTACTCACATAAAGGTATTAATTACCTACAAAGCAGTAGAATCACTTACATCAAAGTACTAGTTTCTTTCACAAAAGTACAAATTACTTGCAAAAAAGGTACAAGTCTACCTACACTGTTAGTCTGACTACACAGATGGTATAGTAACCTACACACAAGTATCAATCCAATACCTGCCATAACACTATCAGCTACATAGAAGCTGCGAGTCTACCCACACAGATGGTATAGTTACCTACACACAAGTACCAGCCTATACCTGCCATAATACTATCAGCCACACAAAACCTGCTAGTCTACCTACACAGAAAGTATAGTTATCTACACACAAGTATTCCTCCCATACCTGCCACGTCCTTGACCCTGCTGAGCTCCATGGCCAGTTTGGTCATACCAATACCGTTGCGGTTGAGTGGTGCGGGTAGTGGTGTGGGGTCTTCTTCACTGCTCAGGAACACCATCTCATTCATCCACACAGCAATGATAGCCTTATAATAGGTGAACTCTGGAGGAGGGGGGGGGGGAGGGGGGGTATAATGGAAGAAGTGTGTGTGGGTGTGGGGGGGATAATATACTGGAAATGGGGGGTATATAATGAAATGAATGTCAATAGATAAGTCGATTCAGATATGTTGATCAGCAAGACACACAATCTCCCTCATCCACCCAGCAACAAGGGCTTTTGTAATAGGTGAACTCTGGTGAACTCTGGGGAGTTAATTATTGTGGGTAGTATACAACCAACGAAAAAAAAAGGATATCGAAAACAAGGTTGTGAGTAAGAGAATTGCACCCGAAATATACAGAGGGCCGACGCAATGCAACACATACAGCCGCACATAAAGTGCTTATAACTATCTCGTTGTACCACACAACACACAACACATATGGCTACCTAGTTCTACTACAACACATATAGCCACCCAGTTGTACTACAACACGCACACAACTCACATTTAGCCAGCCCCTTATACACCACCAGACATCCCCTCACTCGCCTACACACACCCGGCGTATCCTCGCCGATAACTCCGCACACATCTAGCTTGTCAAACTTCGCACTGAACGAAAGCATGCCATTACACGAGGCGGTCATGATAGCGATGCTGCCACCGTCAAGCACAGCATCATCTCCCGCGGCAGGTCCATTGGCGCCATACGAACATTTGCCGAAGTAAAAGTCGACCATTTGGCGGGTTCTGGATTGGGGTTGTCATAATGTGGGTGTGGTGTATGGTTATATATATATATACATACATATATATATATATATATATATATATATATATATATACATACATACATACATGCATACATACATACATACATACATACATATATATATATATATATATATAAATGTAGTTCTATATATGTATAAGTATATATATATATATATATATATATATATAAGTCCATGTATCTTTATTCATTCTGTGCATTTGTCCATATACACATATATTTCATATACATATTTTTCATACATAATTTATATATATATATATATATATATATATACATATATATATATATATATTTTCAAAAATATATTTCATATATATATATATGTATTATATATATATATAATATATATACATATATTATATGCATATATATATATATATATATATATATATATATATATATATATATATATATATATATATATATATATATATATATATATGCATATACATGCATACATGTTTTGCATGCACATTTTGTTTTTTGTTTGTTTTATGTATTACATATATATATATATATATATGTATATATGTATATATCTCATCTTATATCTATCTATAACTGTCTGTCTATTTCTATCTATCTCTATCTGTTTGTTTGTTTATATATATATATATATATATATATATATATATATGTTTATTCATCCATCCATCTATATATATATATATATGTATATATATATCTATCTATCTATCTATATATCTATCATCATCATATATCTATCTATATATATATATATATATATATCTATCTATCTATCTATATCTATCTATATCTATATAACTATATAACTATACAACTATGCATATAATATATATATATATATTATATATATAACTATATATATATATATATATATATATATATATATATATATATATATACATATACATATACATATACATATACATATATATATATATATATATATATATATATATATATATATATATAACCAACCGGGGCACCTTATGCAATCTTGACTTACCTATACCATTGTCCGAAATCTGCTCTGATGTTGACCTGATTGTCTCGGATATTGGGTGCAATTAGCTGTACAGTGATATTCTTCTCCAGGTCATACGGCCTGTCAAATATACACATAGAGTTTGTCGAACTATCCTCAATGCTGAAACCACTGTAAGTCACATTGAAGGTCTTGCCAATCACAAACGCTTTGGCAGCTACTGTGCTATCTATCACCACCTGCGGAGTAATGTCCGCATGGAAACGCCCAGGAGTGTTAGCGTACGCTGACGGTTGTGAGAAATAATTCAAGGAAAAAACCTTGAAAGCATATACACATACACAAACGCCTACATACACACACACACAGAGGCACACACAAGAGCACACACACAGGCAGAAACAAATAAAAACATATATATATACAGATATATATATACATGTTTATTATATATATATATATATATATATATATATATATATATATATATATATATATATATATATATATATATATATATATATATGTATATATATATATATATATATATATATATATATGCATATATATATATATATATATATATATATATATATATATATATTAATATATACATATATGCATACAATACACACACGCACATGTACAATATATGTAATCATCATGTATATATGTATATATCATATATATATATATTATATAATATATATGTATGTATATATATATATATATATATATTATAATATATGTATATATGTATGTATATATATGTATGAATATGCATATTATTATAATATATTGTTATATATATATATATATATATATATATATATATATATATATATATATATATATATATATATATTTTATATATATATATATAATAATAATATATATACATACATACATATACATATACATATATGTATATATATATATATATGTAAATATATACATTATATATATATATATATATATATATATATATATATACCTGCCATCAAAATCTAACATTGGGTGTTGAAGAGCGCATATGATACTTTCTTGCCTACCTGAGTAGTGTCTTCCGTATCCCCAAAAATCTTCAGGCGTTTATCTATAACTATTGTATCTGGTTCTAAGAACTTGCCCGCCGCCATCTGGATGACATCGTCGTCCATCGCGGCACGAATGGCATTTGACAATGTCTGATCACCTGGCTCTACATTAATAGTCGCAGCCCGAACGGAGACACACGTGCATTGTATATATAATATCACGCATAGGCATGCTATGGTCCAATAAGTGTGTAATATACCTTTGTGTAGGACCACCATGATTAATTACTTCTACGTTCGCACTGACAGGGGAATATTAGTATGCCCAAGTTATATTTTAGACCAAACAGTAGAGATATTAGAGAATAAGGCGTCGAAAGTAATGCGACACGGCTAAGGGTATAATCCGGTGCTGAAAGCTATTAAACGATGCGAATGCATGCGTAGGGCGGCATTCGAACTAGAAACACTGTCCAGCTATCAAACACGAGACGTACGAGACTGCCGATGCATACAACTGCGAAGAACGATAGCAAGTGGGCCTGGACAGTGGACCATGTGATGTAAATACATACATATGTATTTACATAGCATTAGACGACCAGTGCGACAACTTCAGCGGGAATTCACTAATAGCTATATCACAGTCGCTGAGTCATAGAAGAGCAACAATAGTGTAAATGCCGGAGTCCCAAGTCTCAAGTGCCAGGAGAGCAATTTTCAATATGTATGTTAATGTACATTAGTTTCAAGTTTGTATAATGTACCGGACTGGACAGTCTTTTTTTAGGTTCGAGCTTTTAAAAAAACCTGCGGTTATGGATGCCATAGAGCACATTTTGGTTGCAATCTTAATTTGTATTGGTTATAGGTTTAAAATGAAGCAACGATGATAGTTAAATTTTAAAAACAAAGCATTCGCAATTTCGCGCGTATGTAGCGGCGTAGCCTCCTTAATTTTTTTTCGCTCCTGATTCTGTTACAATTTTCATATCTAAACAATACTGTTCAATTTAGAGGGCTATACTAATACATATGGAATTTTGTTCTTTTTAATTTATTTTATCAATATATGAATAGCAAATACCATCTGCTGCAGAGTCAGAGGGTATCACATCCCTGTAATGCTGGACTGGTAAATATGATGTCGCCACTTGTCGTCTGAAATATGGTTTCAAATACC
>LUCW03002310.1:25000-40000 GCA_001586965.3 Sphaeroforma sirkka | reverse complement strand
CAGCGGAGTCTTCCAGTGAACAAACTTCCCACACGACGCAATAATCCGCGCATTCTCTGCAAGCCAATCCTGGATCGCTCTAGCGCCCGTAAACATGGACCCCATACTGTCGAAGACTGCAGTAATAAGCATATGCACGAGACAGATGGTTATGGATATGGATATGGATATAAAAATGAAAATGACAATTTATATATATATATATATTAATACTGTATATAATCTCTACTAATACATACACGCACACACACATACACACACACATATATATATATATATATATGTATATAGTAAAAGATTTAGATATGTATGTTTATGTATACAGACTTACCTTTCCTCGTGACATATGCTGCAGCCGTATATACGTACTCTTCCGGGATGTCCTTGCGGTCTTGGAATCTGCCTGCGATCTGCTCTCTCGCTCCCACAAACGTCACACCGTACACATTGGTCATGACCGTTTGTTTGACCACTTTACGCGTGATTTTGCCCTCCACCATCAAGGCCATCTTCTGCTCGTGCGAGAGCGGGTTCTTCTTATCGTTGGACATGATTTTATGTAATAAATCTGTGGCAGACAAACAATTTTGTTATTGTATCTTGTGTATTGGATATGTGGCATATGGACTCCATATCGGGTACTACTACAGCATTCAAATTTATAATGAATTCGCGTATTTGTCTACCGATTATGTTTTGGATTGTTGCATACACGAGCGGTAACTGTACTAACCCTTAGCTTTACCCCAAGTTTGTGACCAAATCTTTCTCAAAACCACCCAATCCTTTGTGCCAATAGCTATAATCCTGTGCAATGCTTCGGCAGTGTAGTACATAGAGATTCGGGTAAACATCATCCAGATTTTTGTAACTACCTACAACTGCGAAAGTCAATTCCTGCCGAATTAATCAGGTCTATGCACATACAAACTACAACTGCAAAGTCAATTCATGTCGAATTAATCAGGTCTATGCACATACAAATAACTAACTATCCTCCTACCTTGATCTTCCCGTGTGAGATTAGGGTCGTGCTGCGGGTGTTTGGGGTCAGCCTCAGGAATGTCTGATACTTGCAAAAATTCGCTGCCCTCCAAAGCTCTGTATATATATATTCATAAGTAGGATAGGGTTTAGGGTTTTAGCAAAGAAGTAGCGTAATCTGTATATTCATGTATAAAAGTAGCTCTGCATATTTACATATACAAAAGTAGGTTGAGATATACAGGGTCTATATTGTGGGTATAAGCGCTTACATTTTTAAAAACGTTGACATTCAAGTGTTGTCAAAGGGCTGAAAAACGGGATATGAGTGTCCCTAGTTCCAGAAACCTGGATGTATAGATCGTTCCACTGACAAATTTAATATATATGTATAAATACAAAACAAAAACGTATGTTTCAGAACAGAGATGCTCTGTAGAGATGCGTAATTATGGCAATATACAGAAGGTCATCTGCGTTCATATCCAATCTTGGCGCAGGCAGCGTACATATACTGCAGATTTGAGTACAACAAAAAAAATCGTACATCGACTGAATATATATATATATATGTGTGTATATAAGTATATATATTATACATGTACATATACATATACATAAACATAAATATAAATATATACAGACACATACACACACACACACACACATATATATATATATATAATACGACGAAGCACATACAACCAAACCAAATATATTCGCGCGTTATACTTACGCCAAGGCCTTTTGTGCGTCTGAATGAATGAGTTCACGCACAATCTTTGCGCATGCTTCGTACACATCCTGAGGTTTCGCGTCTTTAGACGGAAGTACGTTGACCTGATAGGCACCGGTGACATCCCCTCCCAAGGCAGCGTAATGCTGCAGCCCATTACACGAACCATCCTATAAATAGTATCCAATCAAAAGAAGGGGTTTATAAATAGACAGGACAAAGCTCGGCATGGGATGGATGGGGATTGTACGGTGGAACATTGTCCGGCTATCTGCCAGCGACAGGAATGACACTATGCGGCGTATTGATCCAACCCAACCCAAGAGCCATTCTATAAATAGGACCCAATGAAACGAATGCGTCTATATATAGATTTTAATGTTGGCGGACCTATGGCTAGGCGCCTTTACCACCACTACCGAGTGATGTGGTGCGCTATAAATAGAAACCGTTTAGGAGATCATTCAGACATGTTATGGTGAATTGATAGTTCATGAAACGGTATAGCACAATAGAGCCCATGCACAGTGAGATAGGCCGTAATAACTCAACATGCTTCAAAAACATAGGCACATCTAGTTACTCTTATGTCGACACACAAGTGTGTAGATATATATGTACATATGAATAAATGTCTATATATATATATACATATATATATATATATATATATACTACAGGTGACGTATGTGATTGTGTACTCAAATTCAAATGCACGTGCCCCTTTATAAGTTGAGCCGTACCTGGTGCACTGGGAGATAGGAGAGGTGTTCCGTGGGATCGTCCAGTTTGTACGCATCAGTTAAGTCAATGCACGCGGCAAGACATTGGAATGGATCGGCGGCGTCCTTCCACCACTTCTTACCTACATGTATGCAAAAGGAATACGCGGGGGTGAGGGTTGGACGAACAAGTTACTTGAATGGCCGGAGCAAAAATACCTATGAACGACCGTATCCTGTCGTTCGCGACCTCAACACAGTATTAGAGATAATAACTTAAGAAGAGTGCAAAGTTTGCACACACACACACACACACACGTATATATATATATCCGAATACCATTAATAGGGTCTTGCGCTGAGTCTTTAATCATGTCCATGTGGTCGTCTACGAACCTGATCCTCCCGTCCAAATCCAGCTTATCTTGGCCAAACACATTTGCCAACTGAACCTTCAGCCAATACAGACCTAATATTTGATGAGAAAATGAAATGTTGAATGAATCCATACACATACGTATATATATACATATACATCAATTTAACACAAACTAGTATGTGGTGGTAATCATTCTAAACATGCCGAGTCCCCATCCTACACGTACAAGTGGCAACCCATTTGCCTATATATGGGTAAGTAAGTGTTTGCGTTATTCCATCCATACGTATACCTTTTTTTCCCAATTTCTTGTGCTCGCCAAACATGAGCATGCCACGACAGAAGTCGTTGCCAAGGTGATTAAGATGAGGAGGTATGGGGTACGCCCGACCTCGGAAATCGATGTTGTGTGGGAAGAAGAACCGATAATTCCTGTGCATGTACAAGGTGATAATTAATATTTGATGTAGGGTTTAGAAATTTAAGGTTTATAAAGGTTAGCGTTTTAGGTTTCAGAGTGTAGGGTTTATCGAGATCGACCGATAACTCCTGTTCATGTATAAGACGATTTGTGATCGTACAATGAGAACAGGACTCAATGATCACGCGCCACGCTATCATTGTACACTATCAACTTAAGAAACCTTACACAATTGAGAAGTCATAAAGCATGTTATCTAGTGGGCGAGGAACAATCAATACTCGTGTACAAAGCGTGGAGGTGTATGTCTGAGTGACATTTATATATATATATATATATATATATGTATGTATGTATATACATATGTTTCACACACCTCAACTTAGCGGCGATAACCAGCTTATACTGGGCATCACATCGCAAGGAGTGCAGCTCTCTGTTCTGTTTGATCGCTTCCTTCTTCGCTCGCTTATAAACCATTTGCGCTGTGACATCGTCTTTGTCGGCGGGAGGCGTTGGCAGAGGAACCGAAGCCAAAGGCGGTACGGATAGGTCTTTATCGCCGCCCTGAGAATAGTGAGAAGAATATATACGGTATTGATTGGTGAATCTTTATAGACACATGCACACTCTCTTTGCAGTACGCATGCCCGCGTAGACATACACATCCAAACAGATGAGAATGTTATAAAATACACACGGTTTTGATTGGTGGATATTTATTAACGTATATGCATATACGCATTGCAAAAGATACACACATCCAATCACATTGAATGCCCAAACACCATGAAATGAAAAGATAAGAAAAAGGTCACGTGCATGTCCTCATTAACAAAAATAGACACACACACATTTATACATACACACATACAAACATACACACACACACATACAAACACACATTTATACACACACACATACAAACCCAACCATCCAAACATACCTCATTCCATATATGCGTGACAACCTCCAACACTCGGTGGTTGATCCGCCAGGGGGTTGCGCCTAACACATTGAGCGCATCGAATACTCTGTGCATGTCCTTCTCGTGCTCCTCTACCAAGTTGGCCTGCACGTTGTGCTCTCCCCCTGTGGTACGCATGAGACTCTTCCGATTGGTGAAGTATCCTCCCCGATTGGCCCTGTAGATGAGAGAAGACGCGTGTGTGTGTGTGTGAGAGAGAGTGGGGTAGGAGTAAGGGGGGATTTACAGATACGGATACATGTACAGATACACAAAAATAGCCATAGACATAGACATATACATATACATATACATATACATATACATATACATATACATACACATACACATACACATACACATACACATACACACACTCATGACTTCACACGTACTTGAGCCAGGGTTTGGGGGATGAGACCATGGGCAGTTGGGTGGTGTTGATGCTGTCCATTCGGATGTTGTTCTCGTTGAGTGTCTCTCGCAGTTTTTCGTGCAGATTGATCATGCCAATTTTCTTCTTGCCCGTTTGGGCCAGGCTATATTAGGGGTTTAAAGTTATAAAGTTTTAGGGTTTTTATATTAGGGTGTTAAAGAAGTTTTAGGATTCTGAGAGTTTTAGGATTTTTTATATTAAGGTGGTAAAGTTATAAAGTTTTAGGGTTCTGAGAGTTTTAGGATTATTTATATTAGGGTATTAAAGAAGTTTTAGGGTTCTGAGAGTTTTAGGATTTTTTATATTAGGGTGTTAAAGAAGTTTTATGGTTCTGAGAGTTTTAGGGTTTTTTATATTAGGGTGTTAAAGTTATTAAGTTTTAGGGTTCTGAGAGTTTTAGGATTTTTTATATTAGGGTGTTAAAGAAGTTTTATGGTTCTGAGAGTTTTAGGGTTTTTTATATTAGGGTGTTAAAGTTATTAAGTTTAAGGATTCTGAGAGTTTTAGGATTTTTTATATAAGGGTGTTAAAGTTATGAAATTTTAGGGTTCTAAGAGTTTTAGGGTTATAGGGCATAGCAGCTTTCTCGCAGTTGTGCGTGCACAGGCTGATCAAACCAATCTTCGGTTTACCAGCGCGGGGCAACTATAATAGGAGCACGCATGACTAGATATTTACTAATAGGAATGAGTTTATAAATAGATCAAGCCCCTATTGGCTGATATGTATTCCCGATTCGCGACATCCAATTGGGAGTCGTACACATGCATACATGACTAAGGGAGTTACTAAGCGACCCTAATACGACAAAGATACTTTTAAGTTTAAGTCTCGCACATTCATACACATTCATACACGTTTATACACACACATACACATACACAACATATACATATACATAGAAGCATCTGCTTTACATGTCCTTACTAGTGGTGGAACGCCGTGTTGGAATGCTTGGGTATATCTCCGGCGATGATCTTCCCCGCTCGGATCTTGTGCAACGGTTCGGTTGAATTGATATACGAAGCATCCAACACTTGCTCCACTAAGAAGGCCCCCACCTGCGCAGAAGGACAAGTGTGCCATGTGTAGGTGTTCCAGGGTTAATATCTCAGGTTTTAGGGTTTTGGGGTTTATTGGTTAGAAACAATTGAGACTTACGAGTTGAGGTTTTAGACTAAACTGATGAGAGGAAGATCTTTAAAAACATATGAGCGATGCGTACGGGAGCATCTGACAACTCCCAAAACATCGCGCTAAAAGGTCAACGATGACTAGGGTTTAGGGTTAATAGTAAACTCTAAACCCTAGCACACACAGTAGGTATGTGCAGGCGCAAATATATAGATGCACATGTACATGTCTGTTTTTGAAGATATACCGATGAGTGATTATGGTCATTTTATAGAGTACAGATATTATTTGTATATATAGATACTCTCACACTTGTGTATACACGCAACATATACGCATGTACCTTATAAGCATGCATGAACATACATATATCTACTTCTACACGCATACGCGATAATAAACGCGTATACATATACATATACACACACGCATATACATACATACATGCACACACACACACACACATGCATACATACATACATACATCACACACACACACGCGTACACGCGCGCACACACACACATATATATATATATAGCTACATAAACACATACCCTAGCCTTTACTTTGGCCTTCCATTCAGGTATAACCATTTTCTCGAAACCCAAAGCTGGATGAGTGCGTGCTACTTTATTCCAGAAAATACGTAGTTTGTGAGGTTGTTCGTTGTGCTGGTATTGATCCCACAGTTTCTTGGCTTCATTTTGCAACTGGGCGATGCGTATTACCTAGAGTCGCAGGGTTTAAGGTATAGGGTTTAGGATGATGAACATGGAAGTATAAAGAAGTAAAAGATTCAGTTATTTAATCGACAACGGATGACAGCAACAAGAACTTTGTCTGTAAGTGTGCGACGCATATTACAAACGCCACATACACGTGTTAAGAACACACGCATACATGTGTTAAGAACACACACGCATACATGTGTTAACTACACACACACATACATGTGTTAAGAACACACTCACATACATGTGTTAACAACACACACACATACATGCGTTACGAACACACACCGTTCAACTGTAAATGTGCCAGGGACAGTACAAACAGCCTACACAAACTACATCCCATTCGGTCCCTATCGCACAGTAGTATCTCATGCTCGTAGATAAACTCATACGCGCGTGATTGTGATCGGTGCACACCAATTGTCTATGCGTGTAACCGTATGCTACACATCCATGTACATACGTTTTTATCGCGTGTTAATGATGTATACCACTTGTCTGTATGCGTGTAACCGTATGCTACACACGTCCATGTACATACGTTTTTATCGCATGTTAATGATGCACACCACTTGTCTGTATGCGTGCAACCGTATGCTACACGCGTCATGTACATACGTTTTTGTTTCCATTGTACTTTGCGTTGTTTTTCTTTTGCGCGTTTTCGGCACGGGCGCCATCCGTCACAACCGTTGCTACATCCGGCACCTGAGTCTCTATTGATGTTTCAATCGGCGTTTTTTTTTAATAAATGGTGGAGAAAATAATTATTCAAGACATTCAAGGATATGTGTATAAAAATATATTTGTAAACATAAGTATGTGTATACATATATGTATACAGTATTCTGGGCTGTCGAAAACAAAAATCGAAAACAAAAAAACAGAAACAAAAACAATAAGAATAACGAGCATAAAGACAAAGACAAAGACAAAGACAAAGACAAAGACAAAGACAAAGACAATATATATATATATATATATATATACCTAAATATATAGCATGTAAGTACATCAACACGCATCCATATACGTACAAAACTATAAACATACCCAGCCCTTCCTTCGGTAGTTCGATAGTACTGGCCGGGAGTTTTACATCCACATTGTGCATAGTGGCCTCTTGCAGTTCCTTTGGTTTTAGCGCCGCTTTGACCTCATCGGTCAATCGCACTTGGGACAATCGCCTGTCTTGTTGGTATTGATCGAAGACACGCGAACCAATCTCCATCACCAGATTGGTGAAACGTTCCCCCTCGCTGAGTGTATTCAGATGTATGACGATTAAGGAAAAAGGTACATACACATATACATATATATTTGGGTACACACACACACACAAAAACACACACACATATATATATATATGCATATAAATATATATATCTCACGTGCAATACTACTCCTACATGCCAAATCATATACAGCCAACTACGGTGCACAGAATTGATCCACATATACATCACAGCACATCTACACATCAAACATACTCTTCGCGAAGTGTCAGTGACAAGGTCTGTGCCACTGCGATCAGTGCCAAACTTTCTGGTTCCACACACTTCAGAAACGGCTGGATTTCTACGTGCATCTTTTTGGCTTTGCCTGTGTGAGATTTGATCGGGGAGAAAAGGTCGGTATTCATCCATATGAATGTATAAATATATACGTCGTATATATATATATATATATATATATATTTTAACTTTGAAGATTCATTGGCACAAAAACGCATACATGCAGACAGTAGTCCTTAAAAAAAGCATATATATAACACGTAGATGCAAAAGATATACATATACACAAACCCATCAAACAATCCAGGACATTCATTACAACCAGCGATGTACTGCTTGACAAGAATGACACTAAGTGTCTCAGATACTTATATATACTCACTGATATATGTAAAATGGTAGTCGGTATATATGCATATATATAAAGATAAATATATATATACATGCACACATACACACACACACGCACATATACATATATCTATATAATAAAAGTAATATAGCCTCTCCTCTGCAAGAGGGATACACCCCTAACAGTATACTGAGGCCGGCTTCCTCCCCGGCAGAATCTGACTCCCATTTTGTCGTACACATTGTGCTACTCTTATATATGTGTGCGTGTCGATAATATATATATATATATATATATATATGTATATATATATATATTATAGTATAAATGTATAGATATTGTTACATTATAGATACAGTATGTATACGCACATACCTTCAGAAGCATCAATCGTGGCAATGTGTTGTTCGATGCGGTGTTTGACGATTTTACGCCACTCAGACATGATATGGCGTAGCTCAGACACTTTAGTAACCTCTCCAGCATGTACCTTCGCTAATCGACTTTCGTACATAAATTCATTTTCCAATTCGCGCCCCTTGTTTTCCAATTGCCATTGGATTTCGGACGCGCTGTGATTCTCATCTGCATGGATGTGTATATATAAGGATGTATATGTACATATATAAATATATGTACGTGTATGTATGCATGAATATAATATATCAAAAGAAAAAAACACTAATTTGATTCTGAATTCAATACAGGAAGTGTCTATATTCGCGGGATACCCTGTAGAAACTTATATCCAGAATACACGCAGATATACATACATATACATAAATAGACATATATATACACCCCACTTACACTCCTCCAACACCTCGAGATTCTTAACCATGGCTTCCATTTTGGGGTCTGGCTGGTTCTTGATTTTACTGTACGGTCTAACGGATACGACTGGGTTGTTATAGGCCTCTGCAACACTTTTACGGTTCTCTAAACGTTTTCGGATCTCCTCGTTAACGCCTTCCATTCGCTCCAATTGGGACGATATATTCAATTCCCCGCGCTCTATGGTAATACCTTGGGATCGTGCAATAAACGTAAATACGAAATTAATGAGTATTGCTTGTAGCTAGCGATTGGAGAATAGAACAAACGTACACTCAAGGGTTATATTTTGGGACTGAGGAATATGCACAAATATTGAATTAACGCGACATCATCAGATAAATCAGATATATTCATTTACACTAGCTACAGAATACACTCATACAACAACAAACACACACGTTATCAGATGTATACATATACACTCACACAACAACAAACACAAACATATCAGATATATACATATACACTAACTACAGGATACACTCAAACAACAACGAATACTTACGATCTAAAATGCCCCCTAGACGATGCTCGCCTATGCGCTGATGAAGATCGGCCAAGCTATCCTCCACACGCCAACCCTTGGCTGCAATCATGTCCATGGTCTCATGCAACAAAGTAGTGGAGTGCTGTTTATGGTGACAATAGGTCACATGAGAGCAGAAAAGAAACATATCATTGATGTATGTGTAAAATCGGGTGCACACACACACACACACACATATATATATATATATATATATACCTGCAGAGCACACCTTTACACACCTTATCCGTGTACTGGGACGCAGCCTCTACCAAAGCCATATACGACTCCAGATCCGGCTGGACTCCCTTCTCCTCCATCTTCTTCAGCAATGCCTGTGCCTTAACAAAGTTGCCTTTGTCTCCATAAATATACAGAAACCGATCGTAGATGCCCTTCTCCACACTGTACTTCTCCACTGCTTCGTCGAATACCTTGATGGCGCGAGGGATCTGCTTATCATCCAGGAGGAGGTCTACTTGAGCCATATCGTCGGCATAGCTCTGTGTGGGTAGGCGTGCAGGTATCAGAATTTAGTATAGTGTGTATGTATAAATGTTAAGAGGTTTTAGTATAAATGTTTAGAGAATATAGTATAATAAAGTATAATGTGTATGTAACGATGTATGTATCGAGGTTTCGAGGATATATGGGCAGGCGTTTAATACGGAATATGTGTACCTACTATACAGGCACGCGTATTTGTATATGCGTGTATGTATATATGTGTAAATCGAAGTATGTGTACGGGAATGAACAGATATAACATACACACCGTGAGAATGCAATTCCTATGTCGTGTTCAAGACGTGCACTCATCCACATACACAGCCGCGTGTATAGCTATACTACTGATTACCATGCAACCACCCGCTCACTAACGCTAGAGCTGACGCTAGTTGCTCAGCCCCAGAGTGTTAAGTGTTTAAATTTAACCAAATACTACTACTATACCCACACAACACGGATGCCACTCTCATCCGTCGCCAGTTATATCGGGACACTTGGTATCACTTACACTGTGTGTGTACGCATTCTTGCCAAACATCATAGCGTCGACCTCCTTGTTACGGTTTTCGTAAGCTTCGCCGTCGAAGGCCTCCTTAGGTATCCCATACGCATCCTTTTCTTGATTGCGTATCTCATTCACTTTCTCCAACTATGTCGAGTTCATGTGTGATGTTAGCAATACTTTACAGGTAAGTTATGCAAGCATGTACATGCATATATACATATATTGAAACACTCGTCAGAAGAGAATGTAATAATATATATATATATATATGAATGGGTTTGAGTGTCTGTACATATGCAAACCTTTATGAGCACAGGTATACGAAGGGTATGTGAATAAATACACTGTTTACATTAACTGGTCAAAAACTTCATAAAAAGCAGTATATACATATACATATTTATGTTTATATATAGCTCTATATATATATATATGTATATGCGTTGTTATGTTATATGTTATATATATATATATATATATATACATATATATATATATATATATATATATATATATATATATATATATATATATATATATATATATATATATATATATATATATGTATATATGTATATATATATAACAATATATGTATATATATATATATATATATATATATGTATATATATATATATATATATATATATATATATATATATATATATATATATATGTATATATATATATATATATATATATATATATATATATATATATATATATATATATATATATATATATATATATATATGTTGATGTGTGTGTGTTTCATCGGCATCCAAGACGATATCAAACCATGCACAAACAAAGTGTATACATACATACCCACACCAACATACCCTGCTTGCTTCCAATCCTTTAAAGAAATCCATAGCTGGACCCCCCTCAGCACTTTTCTTCTTAAAGAAGTTCAGGATTGAATTTCTCGCCTTAAGTTTATCAATAGGTGGCTTGTCTGTATCTGATTTGGTTGAATTCACTGCTACACCCTCTTTCCCCTGGTTACTTCCTACGATTGAATCACCCGCTTTTTCGCTCACTTTCTCTATCGTGTCATTTAACGGAATTCCTATATAGCCTGTAGGTAGGCCCTCACTTGCCCCTAACTTTGTAAGTATAGACGCATCATGAGGTGCTTCCTGTGTGTATGTGCGCCTCAATGCACGTGGTACTATGATATTGAGTGTGTTCTTCATACCAGTGTGTAGTACTTGTTTGTGTGCCACATTGCATGGTCGTAATTTGACACCTGCACATGAGTATATATGCCTTCGTGCTAATGCACTTTTATCTGCAGCCGCAATTGATGTGCACGACTTTAAGACCCTAATAGGTCTGGGTACTAATATGTTCATATTGTGTATCGGTTTGTGGATCGTATCTGCAGTGAACAATGTACTATCGCATAGACATAGACGAATAATCTACCTATATCTGATAACATACAAGCCAACGAATAATTGGCATATGCACAGATTTGTACCTATATCTAACATGCAGACCCTCTCATCGGCGATCACGGTTTATCAAGCCTAAATCCTACGCCATATAGACATACAAAATACAATATGGATGTACACATGTACTCTGGTGTGATGAATGTGACGGCTAGATTTCGTGTAAATACGAGTGTACGTATGTACTAGTGTGCTGCAAGTTATGAGGTGTTTCTGACTTAATTCCGGACCTGCTTGACAACCCTGAAACACACAGTTCTCAGCTTGAGCTTTGTCAGCTGTGGACTACGTATTGGACCTGGAATATTGATGATGCGTATTTGTTGCTACAAAAGCATGCATGCGTGGAATCGTGGACCTTGGTGTTGCAAAACTTGGAAACTGATATTTGATGATGAGCAGATTCAAAAATTAGGAATCATGTGGAATAAAAGACCCAATATGAATTGCGCTTCCTATGATATGTATGTCGTATTTTAAATTTAGGCCCGTTTTCGAAGGCACTTCTGGCATACTATTTTGAAACCCACAGATACTATGGAGAAATCGTGAAACCACCATCACTTTCGCTCTCGCTACTTTAGTAGATGGTCTCAGGACTCCCAGGCCCCAGCCTCTCCCTTACAGGACAGGCCTAGGTGGTTCTACGCGTAATTTAATATACAACATTTAACAAAAAAACAACATTCGTCATGCATTTAGGAATTCTCGTGGTCTGTCTGTCACAAGTATGTGATTTTTCTATTTGTTTTTAAAAAGTATATATATATTTCACCTATATAAAAGACCCCTGGATTTTGACATTAAAAGTACATTAAACCACTAAATATATACTCCTTTTGCCAATGAACTCCATTTTAATACTTTTATTTTATGAAATAGCCGTAATTTTTTAGGGTTTCGGGTTTAGGGTTTATAGGCCCATGGACCGCTCAGGCGCTCATACCATAGCGGCATAAATAGCTTCCAGAAGTTCTGAACCAAGACTTCTCTTAAAATATTTTGTAAATAGAAAGAGGAAAGAAGAAACGAACTATAAAATATGGCTGAATCGAATGAAAGCCATTTGTTTCTCTGTCTACACAGGAGATGCGGAGAATGTATTTGTGTATTATGTGTAAATCCGCTATTAAAGTAATATTGGCGACCAAATAGGGAGATTGTCCTGTAGAATTGGAGGTCGATTATTTGGCGATATTTTATAGTACAAGTTTTTACGAAGTACAATCTGATTCAGTAGTATTAAGTGAAGCGTAACCCGTGATACCACAGTTGAAGATCTTCAATCATTAGTTAACCGATATCAAACAAATACAACAGGTCATTATAGTACCACATATATCGCAGAGTCATTCCGAAGTGAAATAAAAAGCATATGTTCACATTATGGTCACATACTCTCGAGCATATCGTGTGCTACCGTCGGTTATGGTCACATACTCTCTCGAGCATATCATGTGCCACCGTCGGTATTGCATTTCAACACGTTCACTTGAAAGTAATTTACGCAAAGCACATACGCTTGATGATTACCTAGCATACGTGCTTTGTGTTTTAAACTGATTCCTAGCAAATGGTCTGAAATACAATACGTAATGATAAACATTTGTATTGGTATTTGAATTATTAAGCGTGTACGAGTATTTTTTTATTCGTTCCTTGCACAAACCGAATACTTTTTTTAAGACTATCATTTGTTGGCCCTGACATATAGTATCTCTCCAATACATATATCGAGAATCACTTGCACACAATGTATACACACTAAACAATTTAAATACCAAAGTTGTTTAACTAATACTTGTGTGACTTCTCCAATTACCATTACAATTGATTCTTTACTATTTGCAAATCTAACTCTGGATACCAATACAAATGTTTAATCACTACGTCGGTGCAATACCCTACTATATCCACTAGCATTCACTCCAACTGGAACAACTCGTGTGAAACCCAGTATGAATAGACAACCCCCCGGCATTCTCTATGCGGCTGCATCTCCTTTGCCTGAAACTATCCTTCATCGCAGTCAAATCTGTGGTACTGGAGTATCCCATTGTCAAGGGTACATGAGAGATATTCTTGTCTTCCTCTTTAGCAGAGTTTTCACGCTCATACTTAGCCTTCGCAAATTTGCACTCTACAGGACCCAAACAAAAAGTATACGAGGTAGCGCCAAAGAAGTCAATATGTTGACGGCCATCTGTTAAACGTGTGCGTTTCAACGGTTTTCGCAATTGTTTTGCTTCGCAATTGCACTTTTCACTCCCCAACGCCATCTCGAAGTTTTTGAAGTTCTGTACTTCTCTGTGCGCCGATATAAGTTGGAAGTAACTCGAAACGGATGCTACAGCTGATCGGTCGTATTCTTCGCGTCCAAACGTTTGTTTTTCATCTACAAGCGTGCTGAATGAGACCCTTGTGTTTGTTTCACTAGGCGTGTGGGGAAGAGTGTGCACTATTGGGTCTAGCTCAACTATGCACGATGCATCGAGAACGGATATGACATCGAAAGAGATACTGCACGTGTAATCATGTTTAGGACTACGTGGTCTGCCTGAGGGCTTCTGCGTGTTGATGTACATAAGCACTTGGTCAATAGCCATTATGCTATTGTCAATCTCTGACACGTGCTTATTGAAAGTTATTGTATTGTAAAGGGGCTTTCCAGAAAGACTCGACACGATAATTACTGAATAAATCCCTTCTGGATAGTGGATACACTTTAAATAGAGCAGTCAATCTGACTGTAAGAAAAATGAATACTACCGTCAACAATCCA
>LUCW03002310.1:5000-15000 GCA_001586965.3 Sphaeroforma sirkka | reverse complement strand
GTCGTATGTATCGTATTCCGCACTTGACCTCCATCAGACTACATATATAATTACCATTTGTGTACCATTCCTCATTTTACCTCTATAAAACGTAGTTACCGTTTGTGTACTCAATCCTCATTTTACCTCTAAAACATAATTACTGTCTGTGTACCATTCCTCATTTTATCTCTAAAACATAATTACCGTCTGTGTACCATTCCTCATTTTACCTCTAAAACATAATTACCGTCTATGTACCATTCCTCATTTTACCTATAAAACATAATTACCGACTGTATACCATTCCTCATTTTACCTCCCTAATTTCTAGACCGTTACGTAAACTTTTATAACAGTGCTATCCCTTAGCCCGTACTACCTAAGAGCACGTGCCTTCCTCTTTCCCATCTCGCACTATTTAAGTACATATATTGGTTCTCGTAATCATCAACTTGTACTTACGTACGTATGCTTCATCAGACAGTGCTCTCTTATATACATCTTCCTCCTATCGTTTCTTCCCTACTTATATACACACACTAATCCCAGGATTTTAGTTTCGTATGAGCATTTTCTTCAGTCATCTACCACCTTTCTTCCGCACAGTTGTCGGAATCACAGTCATGGTCACTCTCGCCCGATGAGGCCGACTACTGTTTCAGTCTGCCGGATAATCATGTAGGGCAGATTCACATGACTGATGTTAATATGCATATATTGAATTGTATATGCTTTTGCTTGTAGTATCATCGCATACTTATCTTTGCATGTTGTGTCTTGCGCGTTGCACCGGCAAGCGTGGCATATTGTATGTGTACAGTGTAGTTGCGGATCATTCTCATCTGATAGGGGGATTACTGTTTGAGCTCTCTGGCCAATCAGATTCTGCTGATTCTCATTGTGAGATGTAATGATATAAAATGGGTCGTACATGCTTGTAGTATCATCGCCTATCTCTCATGCTGTGCTGTATTGGTTAATGTGTGGCATTGTATAAGTGCTGTATACTAGGTGATCGTTCCCACCTGCTGAGACAAGCAGACGTCTGTCAGTCGTGTGTTATAGTACTAGCTCATATTTGTCACTAACATCGTCAAATCTATATAGACGTATCGTATGTATGCCTGTAGCATCGCCACATCTATATAGACTTACCATATGCATTGCGCTTCGTACCTGTATTTGTAAGCGAGTCTGGTAGAAGCTGAACATAACGTATGTGTCCGGTGTGCTTGAAAATACCTCTTACCCTGCAAAGCAGACTACCGTTTCGATACACCCGAGTTGTAGGGTTTTCTGAGTCACATGCGTGTTACTATGCTCATAGTGTGTCGACACGTGTATACATAATGAAGCTTCTGCGCTTGTGATATAGCTAAGCGGCCATCTTGAAGAACCAATCGCCGTATTGTATTTGTACTCTGTACTTGTTGATCAATACCATCCTATAGTGCATCATACATGTTTGTGCTGAAGCTACATGTTTATATTGAAGTTTCTTACACCTTATGTTTCTTACACCTTACTATATGTGCTCTGTGTACTTATTGATCAGTGCCACACTACTATATTCCATTGTGTAAGTTTTTATATACAGCTATATATCTATATAATGCACCTCATGTTGTGTCTTTGTGCAAGCTTTTATATACAGCTATATGTCTATATAATGGACCTCATGTTGTGTCTTTGTGCAAGTTTCTATATACAGCTATATGTCTATATAATGGACTTCATGTTGTGTCTTTATGCAAGTTTTTTTTACAGCTATATTTCTATATAATGGACCTCATGTGTTTTTGTGCAAATTTTTATATACAGCTATATGTCTATATAATGAACCTCATGTTGTGGTCTCTGTGCAAGTTTTTATATACAGCTAGATGTCTATATAATGGACCTCATATTATGTCTTTGTGTAAGTTTTTATATACAGCTATATGTCTATATAATGGACCTCATGTCGTGTCTTATTCGTGCCGTGTACTCGTTGATCATCGTCGCAATAGTAGTTTGCCGCTGTACTTAGCCAGAGCATCAAGTAGTCTTCAAACTCACATTTGGTGTTCTGTTTGAGTTACGTCGATGTATACTTTTGACATTATTCATCATAGTAGATACTCAGTATATAGTTACGTATGCTGGGTGTCCTCTTGTATTGTGTGCTTTCTAGTAGCATTTATCAGCGAGCTTACGTAGAACATATCGTACTTCACCACGGTGTGTGTATGTAGTGGCTTTATGTATTAGGTGTCAAGCCTAATTATATAGGACGTTCGACAGATAATGATTTATTGTCTGGTAAGGTGTATAGTAAATATTGATCAGGTCTGTACCGCCTATCCGTGAGTTACCTTTAATATGGCTAGCTACCCTGAAGTTAATGTCTGATTCTAAATGTGTATGCAGTACTTGTGCCCATGTATTAGGTGCTTCATTGTGATTCTTTCAAGTATAGTGTTGTTTATCAGTCGCATATATAAGTAAGGTTATGAAGCAAGGCTTTGGATTGTACTGGCATATGTAAGATATATCATAGTTTGACGTTGGGTGGTTGGGTGAGATGACACAGAGTGCGCCAGACCATTGTATGCTCACAGTCCCATCGTTGTGTACCCTGCTTGATTGCGCAAATTATATGCAAGCATTGCCACACTTCCCTTATTTTGCAAGCGATCTGCCACTCATCGTTCCAGTGTGCTATCATATGTGAAAGCTTCACAGCTTAGAATATGGCACTGAGCTGTACGACTGTATGTATCGAAGACGCCAGAATTGCCAGCTCTGCTAATAACCTTGTAACTTTTGCACGATTTACACACTTTTGTTTGTGTATCATCATGTAGACTACTGAACCTTACACGTCATGTCAGGTGGTTGCAGGCGTGGTACATAGGTCATGGTGTTATGATCTATCGGACATTAATATAATTGGTGTTCTGATTATAACTTTTGATATACTCGGTGTTATGATTATATCTTATTGAGATACTTGGTGTTATGACTATATCTTATTGGGATACTTGGTGTTATGACTATATTTTATTGGAATACTTGGTGTTATGATTATATCTTATTGAGATACTTGGTGTTATGACTATATCTTATTGGGATACTTGATGTTATGACTATATCTTATTGGAATACTTGGTGTTATGATCATATCTTATTGAGATACTTGGTGTTGTGCTTTATCACAGAATAACAGTTATCACAGAATAGAGGTACAAGATTTTGCACATGAATGTGATTGCGACAATCCGAATCCGTCATATGCACTACTATGCATGTGCCCAGATCCAAATCAACAATTAATTTTACTATACAACTTACCAAATTCATTTCCTATTTGGCCCTACAATCTGATGTACCATATTATAATTCCTGCGCTATGCTCAGCACGTTAACCCAAAATCTTGTCCCATTTGTCCAATGCACACTCAAGCCCAACCCAACCCTTTTTATTCCAATTCTCTACAACAAATCATGGACCTCTCGAACAAGAGACTTGCCTCAAAATTGCACAATTTCAATCCCAACACTGTATATCTAACGCTCACACACCCATAACGAATATGCATAGGGATTTGCCTCTGAACCCTGGCAAGATTCGTCCAAGGTGAGCATATATATATATTGGTACCATGGGTATGTGTATATATATATATATATATATATATATATATATATATATATATACATATATATATATATATATATATATATATATATATATATATATATATATATATATATATGTATATATATATATATATATATATATATATATATATATATATATATATATATATATATATATATATATATATATATATATATATATATATATATATATATATATATATATATATATTATTATATATATATATATATATATATATATATATATATATATATATATATTATATATATATATATATATATATATATATATATATATATATATATGCTATATATATATATATATATATATATATATATACATATATATATATATATGTATATGTGTGTGTGTGTGTTGCGTGTGCGTATGTCTTGTGTGTAAGTTCGTATATATGTAAGTTCGTATAAATTTGTGTTTAAAATTGTTGTACGTTTCCATGTTATTCATTATATGTTTGGTTCTGTGTGGGGCCGAGTATGGGTTTGTGGGTGAGTGGAGGTATTATTGCATGTGTGTCCAATTCTTTGTAGGTATATGATCATGCGTTCATTTGCAGAAAGGGATTTTTATTTTATTTTGTTGTGTATATATTGTGATAAAGAGGATATATCGCTTAGGCCGATATTGTGCTATTGTATATAAATATTTACCTCTACAAAATATCTAGACATAATATCCAAGTGTGAGCTTGCGACTGATCTAGAGGTCTGTAAGGCACAAGCGAGCAGCCGAACACAGCTCATTCCACCTACACCATATCTGTATTAAAATCACAATACAATCAAGTAGCTCTCGCTCGCACATAGTTACAAGAACAAAAAGTGATTAATTGAAGTCGAATGAACTTATGAATATACTTTAAACTGCGATACTCACATTTGGATGGCACAGATGTACTCGCGTTTCAGCCTAAGTCCGTCCGGAGTGGACACCGTCGTTAAAGAACAGCTTGGAACTCAACTTCCTCCTCATGATATGCACCCAAGAGACCAAAAACGGGGCTACAAACCTCTGTCCTCACTTGTGGTCCCAAGAAAGCCACATAGCTTTCTACCTACACCGGTAGCGTCAACTGGTACTACAGCCAGCCCTAGTAGTAACTTTGACAGGCGGAAATATCAGCATGCGATGGGCAAAAGCTCGAGCTTTCGCATATTTGCTGAGCCATTCAAGACGACTCAACGATAGCTGGCGTCGCAAGTGAACACTCACCGCCTCTCCACAACAATTGTGTATGTGTGTAGTGTGTACTATCTCGAATACAATTTCCGTCACATACAAGACCTATCCCTTCCAATAAAAGAACAACCCTTGTATGCAGGTATACTTGTTGTGTATGTCGTTTGCATCGTGCGAGTGGCGGATCGATAGCCTATAAATATGAATAAGAAATGCATCAGATTACGAAATTGAAAGGCGGGCGTCTCCGCCATGTTCGTACTATATTACCTTCGCATGTTGAGCACAACTCTGCCGGGGTTTGTCCAAACTAAACGAAACGTGCATATTTATTATTCTCTGTTATTCTATATTCCAAGTAACTAAGCGTGCGGATATATATAATTATTCTATGCTATTCTCTAAGTTCCAAGCGTTTAAGCGCTGCTCGTTCCGAATAAACCGATTTTCTCTCTGCAGACTTTTCATACATAGTCAAAACGCCAGATGATGTGATCAGATCGCTTACTTCACTCAGACTCTGCGCAAGCACGAGCTCAAACTTCAACTCCTGTAAATTGGCACCGTCCCCAGCAGCGCAAATTGCTGTGTAAACTTGCTTAAACTTTGTGATGTGTGAGCTTGATAAATTCACAAGTGAGGTCGCACCAGTCATCACGTATATTTCTAAAAATTCTTGCATACGTCTATTCACATCACATACTAATGTTGCCGACTTCAGTTCTAGACTGGTGACAGCTGTCAGTAAAGAGTAGCCATCGTGCAAGAATTCGATGTTCTCTTCACAAAATTGTTTTTGGGCACAATTAAGTATTATGGGATATAAGATCGGATCAGCCAACACCTCCCTGAGCCTATCTCTGGCCGTTGTGCACACCGGATTATCTGCCATAACAGATTCCCACTTCATAGAAGTCCGAAATGTGTACCACAGAGGTGGTCCCAACACTTCTAAATTCATTGCCCACAAAGTGATGAAGGTTGCCATGAATTGGTCAGTCGAACGCGCGACCGGGTGAATAGCTGGTAGCACGACGGTCAGAACAATGAAGGTGAAACACCCATAGCCCCATATATAGAGTAATTGTGCATAGTTTTCGGCCTCGTATCTAGTATTTCGCAACCGTACCATGTAGTAACAGGTTTCTATTACAATGCAAAATACTCCGAGGCGTATCCCCATGTAACTTAACCAGTAAAACTTAGGAGGCCCTAAATAAAAGAGGTAGAACAGGTGAAACACTGCGTATTGAATCGCTATCCGTATCACTGTCCAGTGATACTCGACGTCGTACTCGCCCCGAACGTACACAGCATACATGACACGTATCCTTGCCAATAGAGCATACAATATGCAGGTTACAACAATAGATTCACACGTGAGCGCTATAATTTTCATTGCTTGGCCCATGTGCAGTTCTATATAGTAGATACCAAAAAGATGTCGCAGTAGGCCCATGACCGGGAATAGTAGATTCAACAGGCATATATGGAACAGAAAAGGAGGAAGCAGCATTCGGAATCGGGGCTCCTTATAGCGGTTGAAAACAATAATGGCCACAATTATGGCCGCTATCAATGTGAAACCAGCGATCACCGCTGAATAGATATTCAATAATGTCTTGTGTGGTTTAGCGGCCTTTGCAAACTGCACCCAATAGCTTTCATTGGTATCGGTTGGACCAAGCAAGCGAACCAAATCAAAATGTGAATATATTGCTAATGATATCGCGATTAACCATATACTGGCTCTGAAACTATTTTGTCGATAATTTACATTCCAAGTTTTCTGAGGTATGTAAGAAGTTGCATCCTCTGGATCCACGATGTATTCTGTTCGGGTAGATGAAAACTTGTCGATAGCACAGTGTACTATTACGTCATCGTCCGTGGGTGTATTTAAGGTTTCACCTGTTGTATCGTAACCAGTCTGTATATCTAACGAGGCCGAACGGTTGTCGCTGGCCTGAAGTAGCTTCTTATTGATAGGCACCACCATAGTACGAATTCGTGTCGGTATGTATTTAACTTGAGCATATACTATACACTCTAGTGCTACTAAGAGAGAGAGATACGGTATATATTTTTTATTCACAAGAGGTTGTTCGAACGAGAGACCGAGACACCGAGTCACCAAGACTGAGGGGAAAAAAATCACAACGGTGGGAACTAAAAGCTCTGATTATATGGGAGGACGAGAAAAGAACAGCAAGGTAATAATTTCATCAATAAAAAATATAACTTTTATTTTTAAATAATTATGTGACGAGAGGCTAGTTGAATAGACTTTGTCTATACGACTACCGCCACTGGCTTAGGTCTCTTGGCCTCTTCGGTGTACTGAATCAAAAATGAACGTTATGTTTATTTTCATGTCGTACAAACTCATAGCCTTCTAAGTACATCTATGATTCAGAAGGCTGTGAAAAACCTTTTTTAACGGGTTCGACGCTTATATATGACCAACAAAACCCCCAAAAATGCACTTCGAATATGCACCTAAGAATCACGAAATGGGATATTGCGGCTGTTTCGACCAATCATAAACTAGAAATAACAGTCATGACGCATTTCCTACTTCCAGCCGACAGCACATTTCCCAACAACTTTTACAACTACATAGATGCCTAGATTTGGCCTTTATATTCATTTTGTTTTAAACAAAAAAAAACGTAGTCGATTGTAGAAAAATGTAAATAAACGTTGCGAGGAGAATTGTTTAAAAAAATACCTTTTCAAATTCGAAATTCCCAGAATGTAATTTCAAATTTAAAAGAAGAATTTTCGACCATGTGGCAGGCTTATATAAATAATATTGCTGAAATCTGAATTCGGAAGATTTGCTCTGAAATTTTCATAGATTCTCTGAGCCTGAAGCTCACTCTGAACTCTGAAGTTGCGTTGACAATTCTATTTATCATCGGGGATTCGTCGCATTTAATTTGCCAACTTTTGTTTAGGAAGCTCACTCTGAACTCTGAAGTTGCGTTGACAATTCTATTTATCATCGGGGATTCGTCGCATTTAATTTGCCAACTTTTGTTTAGTTTTTAAGAAACAAAACAAAAAGAAGCTGAGAAATCAATAATGAGAGAATTTCATGCATTGGCTTCTCCCTGACCGGCAGGTAGCCAGGTAATAATTCCACGACATGGTCTTTTCATTTTATTTTAATTCTTTATATAATATTTATGTGTAATTCATAGCATTCTAAATTGAAACAGGCTATGTGTAAAACATATTCCTAAAATCGACATGACTGAATAAATAACATGTCGGTCGGAAAACTGTGGTCATTTATTGTTACCGGCCGCCATATCTTCGCTCTGACTATTTTACCAACAATGTGTAGTTGTGTACTGACTACTACTGAATAGTAATGATCAGTGATCAGTTACCTTCATGTATCGCTATGCAAATACTGCCTTGTGTGATGTGTGTATTTATAAATAACTATACAAACAAGTAGAACTATATATATTTATATAACGAGTCGATCAACCATTTCAACAAACGAACCTACAGTCAGTCCTACATTCTCTACTTCTGTAGTTCTGTAGTAGTATTTACTAGAGTTGTATAATGAGTCAGTCCGCCAGTGCAACCGCCACAAAGTCCTATGTTTATAAACGACCATGTCGTTTATTCATTTCTAACCCGTCATTTATTGCCCATATTTTCCGACCTCGTCGATGTCCATTACATGTGATGCCAATGCCGATGCCCGATGGTAATGCTTTCATGTCACTCCAACTATTGCGCTTTTTCTCTCTCACACCAATAGAACTTATAGAAGGGTTGTCGTAAGCCAATCTTAATACAATGAAGATAAGAGTAACATTCTAATTTTGTAAAGAGCAATCAGAAAGAAACAGAGTGCCAGGCTGTCACTCCAAATTTTTGAAATGTGCCTGGGGCCCTGGAGCCTGCAGGTCGGACGATGGAGACTCCTGGCCCTGGTGGCTGGTGGAGGGCAGTCAGGGCACTTTGAAGAAAGAGGCCCGGGCGCTCGGCCCCGAAGTTCTGAAATTGAAACAGAAGGCTACACAAAGAAGCACTTTAGGCAGGCCTTTTACTTGGCCTTGTAATTAACGAGTGTTGTCTTAGCCCTCTTCTCAGCAGAGAAGGTTATGGTTTAAATTTTGTACTTAAATGGTATTTTTATGGCTATTTGTTATCTACTCTCTATGTCAGTCTCGACTCTCTCTCTCTCTCTCTTTGTAGATATGTATTTTTTTTTTTTAAACTATTGTATATATGACAGTATTTACATACGAGTGACATATTACTACATAGTACATACACATCTTCACTCAGATTGTGCCTTCTTTTGTATATTCGTGTTAGTTTGTAGATAACGATAACATCCACCGTTATCTGTATATATAGTTACAACTTACCCAGCGCAGCCTACAGCCCCACATACAGTCTAGTCACTAATATTGCAATCGAAAAACTAATAGAGAATTAAAGAGACCTGTATTTCTTACAGTCTAGTCACTAATAATGCAATTGCAAAACTAATAGAGAATTAAAGAGGCCTGTATTTCTTACAGTCCAATAATTTATCACATATCAAACTTATTATACTACAGCAACCGTATATGGTTATTTGGAGTGATTGGTGGCAAGGTTTGCACTTTGATACGACCGGGAACGCGACATAAGATTACTACAACTAAAGGGTATGAGAATAACAACACAGTGTGATCTTTTTTTTATTGATAAGACATAGGATGCAGGGTGAAAGTACATTGCTCGCATCTAACGTAACATATCAGTGGAATGTTTTAAAATGTTTATCAACCTCTAAAGCAAACAAAATTTGTGTGTACGAATCACGTTTTTAAATTGTTGTCAAAATGATATATAGAAGAATTAATATACGCACAACACACACATACATCTGTATATATATATATATATATATATATATATGATGATTGTATTATATATATATATACATGATTGTATCATATATATATATATAATTGTATCATATATATATATATAATTGTATCATATATATATATATATATATATATATATATGATTGTATCATATATATATATATATATATATACGTATACATAAACACACATGTATATATATATATATATATGTATATATATATATACTTGATTATAGAATAAT
>LUCW03002310.1:0-2500 GCA_001586965.3 Sphaeroforma sirkka | reverse complement strand
ACTAAGTATGAACATATATAAAATTTACACTTGGTTTATGTACACTAAAAAGTAAAAAGATCTATATAATAAATAAATCATGGGTTATATGACATCTAAAGAACTCGACAAAGGTCATTTAGCAGTGAAGAAGGAAGATATACAGATTTAATATGCTGCACTGAATGCACTGGGGTGGGATATTTGGGCATGTGGGCCCATATTGTCACTGTATATAAGTCAAATAAGCTAACGATCTATGTGTTGACTGCTTGCTTGTCAGTATTTCAACACCAATTGGTAACAATTTGCCATCTTTTTTGACAAAGGTGGTCAACTTACATCGAGCGGAAACAGGTTAAAATGCAACTGACGGTTATAATGCAACTGACGCTATACTACTGGTACGATAGCTCTGAAATTGATAACAGAGCTCAAGGACAATATTATTGGTAGGTGTGAACAATTATTTGTATGCCTGTGAACTATTAAGTTCACAATGTCCCTTCTGGCATGATATGTGACAAGTGTGGACTACGTCTACTGTGACCAGGATGCGCTCAGGAGACAAAATATCGAATTGACATGTATTCTGAAAAAGCGTTTTTCGGGTATCACCCAACTACATTAATGTCAAAAGGGTGTCTAATATATGGGTTTGTATTTTTAATGTTATTTCGTCCTATTCGGTATAGTTTAAAAAGATATATATATATATATATAAATGAAATATGGTATATTTCAGAAAAATGTGCCATATATACTATATACATATTCACGAAATATATAATATAATATAGTATATGAAATAAAATGTATATGCGATATTTTATTACATCAGCCATAAACCAGCTATTATACACCTGTACAATTCCTTGAATATAGCTACAAACTACAGCCATTCTGCCTATATAATTATTCTAATATAACTACAAAATACAGTCAATATGCCTATATAAATCATTTGATAGAACTGCAAAATACAAGCTATATACCCATACAATTTTTATACTACAGCCGTGAAATACTATATATTGTATTTCGCAAATATAATATTGTAAATACATGATGGCATATTTCGTAAATATGGCATATTCCCTTTAAAATAAGCTATATTTCATAAATATGCCATATTTCAGAAATATGGCATATTTTAGAAATATGGCATATTTTAGAAATATGGCATATTTATGAGATATTTTTAATTACGGCATATTTCAATTTTGTATACCAAATATTATTATTTTTGCAATATTTCTGAAATGAACACACGTAGTACGCATTTTTTCCAAATTTCATATCATATTTATTATTTTACATTTAACGTTTTCAGTGCATATTTATTATTTTAAAATATTAATATGCCAATTTTTCGCCATATTTATTTTCGAAAAATATGTGTTCCTCGGTCAGCTATATGTACACGAAATAAATATATCTTTATGTATCTAAAATATTATTGGAAGTATCGAAATTCTATGTTCGAGATTCTGTGCATGCACATGTTCATGCAATGCAGGTACTATCCTTGAGTAGGAATGTTGATTTGTTTGTTGGTTACGCCTTACCGTATCCGGTGAAGGGTTCCCTACTTCTAATGGATTGCCTGACATACTTACCGTATTCGGTGAAGGGTTCCCTACTTCTAATGGATTGCCTGACATGCTAACTAATGCTAACTAATGCTAACTAACTATCTAAACGACTGTTTACGGTACTATTACACCTAGGTTACATATAGTTAGTAGTAAGGTTATCTGTGTTTGTTTGAATTGCTGTGTTTGAATGATTGCTGTGAAGCGACCCTACAATTTTTCTGTCTTTCATTTGCGACATAAAGCATAGGCCTAAGACATTTCTAAACGGGTGTAAATAAGGTCCAAAGTCAAAGTCCGTCAAAATCCTTACGATTCATAGGATTTCAAAAAAATAAAAATTATTAGGGCCAAATTTTTGAGAATCCTACGATTGGCCGGTAATAGTGATATAAATATAAATAAATATGAAAAATTGAAAACCAAAAAAGCAAAAAGTGAGCTTTTTTAATGCAAAAATAGACCACAGGGAGGAAAAAAGGTGGGTTTTTTACATTCCGTGGATTACTATATAGTAATAAGTGTACTGTATAATGGAAGATAGTGGAAGTAAACTCACTAACCATTGGACGGCCCCACTAATTTTGGCGGCAAATGATCGCAAGTTTTTTTCGCACTGTGACTGTCTGTGACTGTGAGACTGTGAGTTGTGACTCCGTGTGACGGTCTGAATGTCTGTTCACTGCTCTGCTCACAAATAAACAAACCAAACGTGCATGAATGTTCAATTTTCACAAGATTGAATGGTAATAATATTTATACTACCAGTCCTCAACATTTATCTTCAACCCGAAGTATTACGTTGACTAACTAATAGAAGAGACAATGACGAACGCGTGCTGTTGAGTGACAAACTGTAAAATCTGTGTTGCTCACCACCCTCCTTTCTGTGTAGTCTAAGTACGGCAATATGACCATTATTTACC
>LUCW03002307.1:50000-66130 GCA_001586965.3 Sphaeroforma sirkka | reverse complement strand
ATATTCATATTTATATATATATATTTATATATATATATTTATATATATATATATATATATATATATATATATATATATAAAAAATACATAAAAAACATTTTATATGCATAAAAAATTGACATACATACACATATCCGAAACAATTTTATTTCTAGGTATGCAAATTATCAGAAGCAACTATTTTTTGTGCATAGAGATAATATAAATACATATATTACCTACCCAATTTCCTGAATGGCGGAGGATAGCGATCCGTGCTTGGATATACATGCCTTCATAGACATGCCAGACACGCGTTTTTGATTCTGTTTCTGTAACTCTCTCAACTCCTCGTGCTTGCTTAGTATCCGCCCGGGCCACCACCAAACGTGGTCCGCGAGCGTTGAATGCTTCGCTACTGCCCGCGGCTCGGGGCTTTGTGGCCTCATTACTAGGATTGTTGTATCGGTCGTATTTGTCGAATGTATAGTCTGATCTCAAGGGTATGTTGTTGCATTTCTTCTGTTTGGTGTCGCATTTCTCCCCTTGATATCTGATGTGGCCTTCGCCTTCTTGGACTTTTTTTCTTTTCTTTCTTCTTCCCGCTCTTGCCGGCCGATTGTTGCGCACTACTAGCACTGCCACGCGCTGCGGCTAAGTCTCGCATAAAGTCTGCTGTAAGGTCCGCCACACTGCCACTGTGTTGGCCGTTCTTCTCTACACCACCCGTGAGCTGCTTACTCGTGTTACTACCAACCAATACCGAGTTGCTGAAACTAGTACATTCATTGATCTTCACCACGCCGGTGCTATTGACATTCTCATTGACACTCGCATCAACACTAGCGCGACTAGGTCCCTTGCGATCCCTAACGAATTTGCGTATCTTCTGGCCCAGAGAGCTCTTGCTACTGCTGTGCGAGCTGCTATTGGTCCCGCAATTGGTCCCGTTATTCTTTCCAAAACGTACGGGACTGCTTGTTGTGGAATTCGCAGGGAGATGGCAGGGGAGTGGACTCGTGCTTCAGCATGGTGAGGGCGTCCACGTGCGCATCTGTGGCATTTTCGTCACGGGCTGTGGCCCCAAACTACGGACGTTACAACTAGGGTGCGGAGAACAATTGAGTGGTGGGTGAGCGAAGGCATGGATAACCACGTGTACAAAGCCACTTGTACGCCCTTTACTTTTAGACTCGTTTTATGTGTACATGCGTAAATGTGTATGGTGGCGAACGAAGTTATCAACGCCATGGATACAAGATATATACATATGAATACATAGTTAGTGAATCTATAGTTGAGTGTATGATCGTGTGTGCACGTGTAAAAATATTTAATTGAATAAATATTGTGTCTGCGTTTGCATTTTTTTAAAATATTACTTTCACATACTTTTGTCTGCGAATATGAAGTTATCACTACTCTTCGAGCCCCTTTTATTGGCCTCTTCCAAGCTGACAATCTCTACACCACTTGGAGTGGGCGTGCCAATACGATCGCGTGACATCTTAGGGCTTTTTCCGTGCTGTCAGCCCATCCCGCGAACCGTACAGATTGGCGTTGTGATCGAATATAATGGAGCCATCTGTATGTATGGATATCAAACGGATCAGGTGCTTGCAGGATATGTATATACCGAATTTTGTGATTTACCGAAGTATAAACAACATTCATGGACGAATATTGAACGGGATGGTAGATGCGCAAAAGATATATGATGTATAAGCACCGTGTGTGTGTATGGGTGTATCTATATAATATAATATATATATATATATATATATATATATGGATGTATGTATATATATGTGTGCAGGTGTATACCTATGCATATATATATATATATATATATATATATATATATATATATATATATATAAGTTTTGTGCGAGTATGTCGGTGTTTGTGTTATTGTTTGTGCATATATTTAGGATTTTTTGGATGTATTGCATGGCTTTATATCAAAAATACTGCCCCTTGTTCCTCGTCGATTTTGAGATATAATTTCAAAAAAATACAACAATGTACGAATATTAGCCACCATGTAGGTATTAGTTTTTTTGACATTGCGTGTGAATATCACAGTTGCTCAACAAATATGGCCACGCATGGCTACATATACAAGTAAATAAACTAATGTCTTTGCTATTAGTATATATTCGTTATTCGTCTGTCACTGTATTTCCAGGTACAATATCCAGAAACACATATCATACCTTGATTTATCTTTGTCTGACAACGAGATGTACCAAGGCTTGGTCCGAGGAAACTATCCAAACTCCTACCGGCATTAGAACTAGTTGTTGCCGCGAGCATGATTATAGGTATTGTGCCCAAAATATGTTGATCAATATATTATAATCTTTCAGTTGGGACAGTACAGAAGTGAATACTTCGTTGAGCAATGAGTCCATCCATGTAATATTTGTAAAACCTTAGTTAATAAAGGTTATATTAGTTTGTATACTGTGTAGTTGCGATTTTATTTAGCGAAAGCACGGCGATGAAATGTATGCTTTATGTGGTTCTGTGATACACTGCAAACTGGAACTGTGGAAGTGATATCCTGCACATGCTAGGGCACTAAGATATACTCTCAGGTAATCGTTATACTCGCAAAACCAGCCCAAGACAAATCGGCGATGCATCTGTATCGGTATACGGTATATTGTTTTTTAAAATGCACCCGATTGTTCTGAATACCGATAATCATTGGTCAAGAAGCAATACGATGACTATACATGTTACTTTACACACAATTGATAGGCAACTAGGCAAAAGGCAGCCGGCACATTCTCAGAATAGACGAATTTGCTACATCATTAGAAACAGTGTTTATATTTCAAACTGCTGAATAGCGTGTGTTTATTATTTCTTTAGGATAGACTCGACTCTTTTTCTCTCCCTATTGCATTACATAGAAAATTAAAACGGTAAGAGCCGTGTAGAGAACCGGTTATTCCGCACAAGTTCTTATCCGTTCGATCAAAATGAAGTCCAGAATGAGATATTGATTTTGCAAATAATTTATTGGGTTTCATATAACAGACTACTCTGAGATATAGGTGAACCACAAGCAATAATCAATAATGTTATAGTAAACTTAGTGTAGCCTTCAATCACAAATTTATTGTTCTAAAAGGATAATGTGATTATTTTTAGTATGTGATTTTAAATATTTTTTAAATATCAAATTCATTATTTATTATGTTTTATAGTAAATCTCTCGTCGTTTAACTAAGATTGTTTTATAGCTTATATACTTATTTACATATTGTCCTTCTCGTGTCCTTTCTCCTGTAAATGTGTGAGAAGAATCAATAGAAATAGGTTGAGGGCTTTTAGTGGACATTGTCCCCTCGATTGTCATCACTCATCACTCATTATCGTCGGGTAAAAATATATATATTATATAGACTCAAAAAGCGCGTTTACATTTTGTTATCGTAATGATCGTACCAATCAAATATTCGTATTACAAACTATTTTTATATCATTCACTTGTATGAGTAGAGAATGACTTTCCATAGGCTAATTTTATGTTCCGTTAAAATGCCTATGCCCTCTATGTTTTACAAGTGACAGCTATTTTAAGCCCTGGTGCACATGCGTGCAAACAAGAATGCATCAGATTCAGCCCGGCAGCCAGGCAGTCAGGCATGAAGCCATTAGCATTCAAAAAAAATGCAATGTATACTCTGTACTCTTTGTATAGGAGTGTAGTGTAACTAAGGTCGATGCGTGAAGTGGATCGAGGCACACCAGCTCTGCAAATTAGAATCGTGCCCGGCATCCAGGCATCTATTCATCCAGGCATCAGACCATCACCATTCAGAAAAATGCAGTTTATACTCTGTGTTGTGTGTAGAGTGTAGTGTAGCCAGGTCCAATACAATAGAAAGCTATATAGCTGAAGTATACAATATTGATATTGGGGAAATGGTATCTAATTATTTTTTTTAAGACGGAGAGTGCTTTCTTGGCTCATGTTAGTTGAGTATTTTCTACATTGGACAAGTGAAGATATGTCTGGTTTGATCATCTTAAAGGGCCTTCTGTCACATAATACGGCATGTCTTACTCAGGATTACGATGCGCGTCCAGTGTAGTTCTCCATGTAACTTCGTGCGATATTGATTAGTACATACGTTCTAGATTCTCTAGCTGTGTACAGCGCAATATTTGTCAATTTTTCGACAGGCTCGACACTGCCTGGTAAGTGAACTGCCTTTACGAGATAGCGAAATTTTCCTTTTGAAGCGCTGATAGAACTTGCTACGGTATGAGCCGAAACATCCTACAAATTTGTAATTCGACAAAACAGCTATAAAACGGACGTCGGCCGAAGCTCCAATGTGTGTTATCTCTTCATATACTAGCCTTTATGACATGATTGGCAAGTAGCTCACTTCTAGTTGTGTCGTAGTAAATAAATATTTCTCATTCCGCCTTATGAAATTCGCGACCTTTTCGCAATAGCTGGTAGTTTTAGCCATTTCAGAAATATGAATCACTTCAGATTCCTGAGACGGACTAAAAAAAGATCCAAAAGTGGAATATAAACTAAAATGTTGATTTCGCATCCGTGACAGACACCTTGTCGGGCGAGAGCAGGATCTCAACTACATAGCAGCAATAGCCCTTCTTCAACCCAACTCAAACTTCCAGTACGCAACCTCTGAAATTCAATTACGAGCTCTGCAAAGCTTTATAGTTTTTCTTAAATATTGTAGGCGCTACCATCCTCTGAAAATCTCTGTAAAACGGAGCTTCCTCGGATAGATCCTATTCTCACGATTCGTATGCAGCGTAACCTTTTCGTAGGCATGGAAGGATGAACGAGTATATATATATATATGCTGTCTCTAAAACTTTATGTTCGAAAATTTATACGTCATGACTCCACTTGACTATCATTGACCTTGTACATGTACTTTTCTGCAGCAAATGTGAAAAGAAAAAACTTCAATGTTTTGTCAGATATTAAAAGGCAGCTGTGGCATTAGAATGATTGTGTTTTGTAAAAGATGAGACTGACTGCAAGTGAGGTATACTTAATACTAGTTAAAATAAGATTCGCTTTGAAAGTGTATAGCATACCTTTTACGTATGACTAGTATAAGAGAATACATTCTAGGTCGCAGCCATATTTTTATAACATGCACACTTCGTTATTGTATCCCCATTCGCTTTAAAAGTCATGCCTCGTGGCAGATTGATGTATCAGAACACCATATCACCGAGTGTCATCCTTCTGGTGCACATGCGTGCAAACAAGAATGCATCAGATTCAGCCCGGCAGCCAGGCAGTCAGGCATGAAGCCATTAGCATTCAAAAAAAATGCAATGTATACTCTGTACTCTTTGTATAGGAGTGTAGTGTAACTAAGGTCGATGCGTGAAGTGGATCGAGGCACACCAGCTCTGCAAATTAGAATCGTGCCCGGCATCCAGGCATCTATTCATCCAGGCATCAGACCATCACCATTCAGAAAAATGCAGTTTATACTCTGTGTTGTGTGTAGAGTGTAGTGTAGCCAGGTCCAATACAATAGAAAGCTATATAGCTGAAGTATACAATATTGATATTGGGGAAATGGTATCTAATTATTTTTTTTAAGACGGAGAGTGCTTTCTTGGCTCATGTTAGTTGAGTATTTTCTACATTGGACAAGTGAAGATATGTCTGGTTTGATCATCTTAAAGGGCCTTCTGTCACATAATACGGCATGTCTTACTCAGGATTACGATGCGCGTCCAGTGTAGTTCTCCATGTAACTTCGTGCGATATTGATTAGTACATACGTTCTAGATTCTCTAGCTGTGTACAGCGCAATATTTGTCAATTTTTCGACAGGCTCGACACTGCCTGGTAAGTGAACTGCCTTTACGAGATAGCGAAATTTTCCTTTTGAAGCGCTGATAGAACTTGCTACGGTATGAGCCGAAACATCCTACAAATTTGTAATTCGACAAAACAGCTATAAAACGGACGTCGGCCGAAGCTCCAATGTGTGTTATCTCTTCATATACTAGCCTTTATGACATGATTGGCAAGTAGCTCACTTCTAGTTGTGTCGTAGTACATAAATATTTCTCATTCCGCCTTATGAAATTCGCGACCTTTTCGCAATAGCTGGTAGTTTTAGCCATTTCAGAAATATGAATCACTTCAGATTCCTGAGACGGACTAAAAGATCCAAAAGTGGAATATAAACTAAAATGTTGATTTCGCATCCGTGACAGACACCTTGTCGGGCGAGAGCAGGATCTCAACTACATAGCAGCAATAGCCCTTCTTCAACCCAACTCAAACTTCCAGTACGCAACCTCTGAAATTCAATTACGAGCTCTGCAAAGCTTTATAGTTTTTCTTAAATATTGTAGGCGCTACCATCCTCTGAAAATCTCTGTAAAACGGAGCTTCCTCGGATAGATCCTATTCTCACGATTCGTATGCAGCGTAACCTTTTCGTAGGCATGGAAGGATGAACGAGTATATATATATATATGCTGTCTCTAAAACTTTATGTTCGAAAATTTATACGTCATGACTCCACTTGACTATCATTGACCTTGTACATGTACTTTTCTGCAGCAAATGTGAAAAGAAAAACTTCAATGTTTTGTCAGATATTAAAAGGCAGCTGTGGCATTAGAATGATTGTGTTTTGTAAAAGATGAGACTGACTGCAAGTGAGGTATACTTAATACTAGTTAAAATAAGATTCGCTTTGAAAGTGTATAGCATACCTTTTACGTATGACTAGTATAAGAGAATACATTCTAGGTCGCAGCCATATTTTTATAACATGCACACTTCGTTATTGTATCCCCATTCTGCTTTAAAAGTCATGCCTCGTGGCAGATTGATGTATCAGAACACCATATCACCGAGTGTCATCCTTCTGGTGCACATGCGTGCAAACAAGAATGCATCAGATTCAGCCCGGCAGCCAGGCAGTCAGGCATGAAGCCATTAACATTCAAAAAAAAAAATGCAATGTATACTCTGTACTCTTTGTATAGGAGTGTAGTGTAACTAAGGTCGATGCGTGAAGTGGATCGAGGCACACCAGCTCTGCAAATTAGAATCGTGCCCGGCATCCAGGCATCTATTCATCCAGGCATCAGACCATCACCATTCAGAAAAATGCAGTTTATACTCTGTGTTGTGTGTAGAGTGTAGTGTAGCCAGGTCCAATACAATAGAAAGCTATATAGCTGAAGTATACAATATTGATATTGGGGAAATGGTATCTAATTATTTTTTTTTAAGACGGAGAGTGCTTTCTTGGCTCATGTTAGTTGAGTATTTTCTACATTGGACAAGTGAAGATATGTCTGGTTTGATCATCTTAAAGGGCCTTCTGTCACATAATACGGCATGTCTTACTCAGGATTACGATGCGCGTCCAGTGTAGTTCTCCATGTAACTTCGTGCGATATTGATTAGTACATACGTTCTAGATTCTCTAGCTGTGTACAGCGCAATATTTGTCAATTTTTCGACAGGCTCGACACTGCCTGGTAAGTAAACTGCCTTTACGAGATAGCGAAATTTTCCTTTTGAAGCGCTGATAGAACTTGCTACGGTATGAGCCGAAACATCCTACAAATTTGTAATTCGACAAAACAGCTATAAAACGGACGTCGGCCGAAGCTCCAATGTGTGTTATCTCTTCATATACTAGCCTTTATGACATGATTGGCAAGTAGCTCACTTCTAGTTGTGTCGTAGTACATAAATATTTCTCATTCCGCCTTATGAAATTCGCGACCTTTTCGCAATAGCTGGTAGTTTTAGCCATTTCAGAAATATGAATCACTTCAGATTCCTGAGACGGACTAAAAGATCCAAAAGTGGAATATAAACTAAAATGTTGATTTCGCATCCGTGACAGACACCTTGTCGGGCGAGAGCAGGATCTCAACTACATAGCAGCAATAGCCCTTCTTCAACCCAACTCAAACTTCCAGTACGCAACCTCTGAAATTCAATTACGAGCTCTGCAAAGCTTTATAGTTTTTCTTAAATATTGTAGGCGCTACCATCCTCTGAAAATCTCTGTAAAACGGAGCTTCCTCGGATAGATCCTATTCTCACGATTCGTATGCAGCGTAACCTTTTTCGTAGGCATGGAAGGATGAACGAGTATATATATATATATGCTGTCTCTAAAACTTTATGTTCGAAAATTTATACGTCATGACTCCACTTGACTATCATTGACCTTGTACATGTACTTTTCTGCAGCAAATGTGAAAAGAAAAACTTCAATGTTTTGTCAGATATTAAAAGGCAGCTGTGGCATTAGAATGATTGTGTTTTGTAAAAGATGAGACTGACTGCAAGTGAGGTATACTTAATACTAGTTAAAATAAGATTCGCTTTGAAAGTGTATAGCATACCTTTTACGTATGACTAGTATAAGAGAATACATTCTAGGTCGCAGCCATATTTTTATAACATGCACACTTCGTTATTGTATCCCCATTCGCTTTAAAAGTCATGCCTCGTGGCAGATTGATGTATCAGAACACCATATCACCGAGTGTCATCCTTCACGAAGTTGAGAAGTTGCGAAGCAGCTATGATCTATTCGTCACGAGACTTTATGCACTTCAATTATTGTATAAGGTTTTCACTTTTGAAATACAGCAGCGACAAGAAATACCAGGGTGTATTGACCAGGCTGCGCAGACTAATTAACTTGCGTTGCGTGCACACCCGATTTTGTTACTGATTTATTCATACCCAAATGAAAAAAACCCTCGAGCCCAACATAGTTCTTTCGGCGAGTTTAGCACAATATTACTATATATCGTTTATCGTGGCAGATCGATGCATCAAAACATAGTACTCACGTGCCGTACGTGCGCGTTTCCACTTTGTAACTATTGTATTTTACAGGCAATTCCAATTACTTAAGAGCCCTGATCACTATACCCTGGTCACACTTTACCCTGGCCACATACAGATACGAATGGCCCTGCAGCGTGCTCATCTGTCAGCGTGTTGTATCGTATTCAATGTGTTCAACGACTTGTTTCTTAGTTGACGTAGGTCCGAATTGTAATACCAACTCCCATTGAATTGTTTCTGAACGACAGTCGACACAGGTCCAGCTTACAATGGTAGCTGGATTAACTTACAATGACAATTTTCGCTCTCTTTTGAGCCGCTATCGTAACCATGACTGCAACTGAATGTCAAAGGAGCTGAAATAGATGGTTCAAATATCCACAGCCTCCTGTAAACTCCAACAAGAACCGCTTGATATACCACTTATCTGAGTTCCATAGAATCGAACCATTGACCTTCCCATTGATACGTTCAAACTTCACATGGAGATGCACAACGTGCACAACGCTCGTCCTTATGATGAACGGTTGACTATACTTGATATAAATATAATGACAACGATAATGGTGGCTATATGATTCTGTTTTCATGCTCATCCAAGGTGCCCCATACGAGGGGTCTTATATTTTCAATGTACACTGCCGTATGAAAAGTATTGCTCACCAAAGTTTAGATATACTATGTCGCGAACGTACAAGTTTGCGTGTTACTTTTAGAAAACTATGGTCTGTGATTTCCAAAGTAGTATAGACGAAAAGCGTGAATCAAATACACAACTTTACAAATTGAATACAAATCACCATAGATTTGATTTGATTTTATTGATACATTTGAGTACGGGCCTCTTGTTCTAGTTTGTACGCGGCGGTCAGTTCTATAGTAGGAATTTCGCTGTCTCTGTCCGGTGTGTTGAACGTCACTTCACTCACCAGAATCGACACCGCTGCGAAAGATATGGTGACAAGAGGAGCGTTCAGCTGCAGTGTAGTACTGCAGTGTAGTACTGCAGTGTAGTAGAATATAGATGCTCCGTACTTGTGCGTGGGTAAGTTTGAATGAATGGAATACTAACTACGATTATATGCTAGTGTGTATTAGTGGAATGTCTGTGTGCAATGCACGTACGTATGTAACTACACAATTAAGGTTAGTTCTACGGGGTTGCCCGCTGTTTCAGTAAGTCGGTGTTGACTCATCGACTAAGCTTTCCGCATTTGCCCATACGGTTAAACATTCCCAAGTACAGCGGAGAACCGTGTAGAGATATCGATATGTACCGACCCAATAATCTCTTACAGATTAGTTGACACTCTGTACGTCGAGTATGGCGAACTTTTGGGTCACACACAAATTGCACCTAGTTGAGAAATACTCACCTTGTTGCAGTTTACGGATAGCAACGCATTCGTCACTGTGTGTAGTGTATTTATTTGGTCTCCGCGACGACGTTACCAGTATAACAGTGGGCAAATCTTCAACAGAAAGCCCATTGACAAGTGCCCCCAACAGCGGATCATTCACCCGCACACTCGTGGGGAGTGCCGGAAACGAGCTGTAGCATTGAATACAAATCAAAGGGAGGATTCAAGATGTTTGTGTGTACAATATATATATATATATATATATATATAGACATAGATATAAGTTATAGACATAGATATAGGTATAAATAAGATAGAGACAGATACACACTCACACACTCACACACACACACATATATATATATATATGTATATATATATATATACATATATATATAGTATGGCTGCTCTGGTCATGGGTCTTCATACACCTCTGTGACTATGTGCCTATTTCTGTGTCCCCCTATATATATATTATTTATAATTTCTACATACACAGAAGTACATATGCATATATGTATATGTACTAAAACCAACATTTTGTCCTGCTCACCTTATATTCATGTCTTGTGGTAATGATGTGTCCAGAGTAGCAGCATGGACATCGGAAGAATTACCCGCAACAGTCTAACGAATGAGAGAGAGGAAGTTCCATATGAGATCGCCATTGTATGACCACTGATAGGAAACACCACTTAATAAGCAATATATTGGTAACCTGCTTGGTCTTGGTCCATAGGTATTGTGACATACTTCAGGAGTCAGCATGCAAAGCAGTATGGGACTGACAGGGGGGAAGTTCGGTATCTGGACATTATGCAATCAGGGTTTGTGTTTGTATGCATGTGTACATAATGAGCAGCGCACCATCTACCTCGCCTACAAACTACGACTCATAACATATACGAGACTAAACACCGGCCATCCAGAGTCAGACTATGAGCAATCGATCACTACCATAGAATCGGCAAACACTATGCGACTTGTGCGTCAAAATATAGTTAGCTTGCAACCGCATATAAAATCCGACAATACAGTACGACGATGTACGACAATATCAGTTCTTACGTGGTACCACGATTGTTCGCTGTAAGCATTTCGGTCGTTCACTGGCCCCAAATATTCCAGATACCAATTGAACCGACATTACAGGACATGAAACGACAGCATGTGACAGCATACGACACCATATGACAGCATACGATACCATGTGGAAGCATACGACACCATGTGACAGCATACGATTCCATGTGACAGCATACGATTCCATGTGACAGCATACGATACCATGTGACAGCATACAACACCATATGACAGCATACAACATAATGCGACTCAACGCAGCGAATTCATGTCCGACAGCATGCGGTACATTCGCACTGGGCGTAATACACTGTGATCCCATTCCATTGTACGCACCGGAAAGTGGTATGCCGATACTATAAGCAGCTGCTGACTCGTGACAAACATATCCAGTAATTCCATGGCAACCACATGGGCGCACTCACGAGGGATGTGGGCCAGCAAGCACACGACAGAGACCTGTGCCACACCATGTGCATCGAGAATATGCGTCACCTGGGCAACCGAGAGGTATAAAAGTTACGATCGCAGTCATATAAGCTCTACCGTTCAACGTGTAGGTGGACAGGTGAATTTGTATGTATATGTAATGATGTAGAAAATTTGGATCCATAACACGAGTTGTTGTCAAGTAAAGTCAATACAAATTGTGTCACTTCCAAGGTACTATACTGGGTACAACTACAGTATAGCGCAAGTTGGCTCGTACCTACGATATGTGTATATGTACGCATATGCTACCTCGAGTTCGATGTACATTGACATCTGATATAGAGAGTCTGTACACCAGCTCAAATATTGGCAGAAAAGATCTTCAAAACCAAAGAAATACATACTCCAAATGAGCGTGAACAGATGGGCAACTACACTCGTCAAACAATATATATAATATATATATGAACATAAATACATACATACATACATACATACATACACACACACACACGTGTACACACACATCATATACTAATATATATATATATATATATATATATATATATATATATATATATACGAGACAGTATAAATACCAAGATATGCGACTATATAAAATTTTGTTGACGAGTACGTGTAATATATATATATATATATATATATATATATATATATATATGAATATTTATCTAAATACACACACATGCACACACACACACACACACATCATATATATATATATATATATATATATATATATATATATATATATATATATATATATATATATATATATATATATATATATATATATATATATATATATATATCTTCATCTCAACTGGTAGCAATATGGACTCAAACTATGGTATCTCTCAATCTCTTCTGATTGCTGGTGTCGAGTAGTAGCAAATTGTCCACGTTGTACATAAAACCAAGGGCAGTATAAGACTACTATAGTCCACGCTATCGTATACTTGATGAACTAATTACGTATTTATAAAAGCCGATTTAATTGATATACAAACCTTCAAATCAGGAACTTCACCAGCGTCTTCAGTGATCGGTTTTATGCTCGCTTCCGATCCATCTTTTAAAGTATATTCATCTACAATTGAGTTTTTGCTCCCGGTGTCTAGTAGATACAAGGCTCTATTCGATATACATGCTTGATCAGCGTGTGCAAATACAACTGTGGGACCACACTGCGTAGCCGCTTCGCTCGAAACGATTTTAAACATTGTGTCCTATTGATTATGTAATATGGTCGTCGCTAAGGGAGGCATAGTATCTACACCTTTGGCAATCTTATGTCAACAATATATTTAAATAAATAAATGTGTCTCGCAGTCGATGATGAGTACGTAAATGTCGCATATTTGCATAGACGAGTACAAAAAGCCGAATTAATTCAACATACACACTGATGTGCTAACCTCATAACGTTTTACGTTGCAACGTTTAGTTTCGTATTGGGGTCAAGTATATTTGGGTGGTGACAAATTCCAGGTCAAGCATGGTGTTTAATTTTGCCCTAATATTTTGACACTGGTTGGATACTGGCTTCAGGGTTTAGAGTTAACTTGGTAATACCGAGTTTTGTGGCCAAAAGATATAAATAAGGTGCACTATGTAGGCGCTGTGTTGTCAGCTTTTTTTTTGGGCCGAATTCAGCACATGTATAAATACGTTACAAGTTGCAGCGCAAATAATGATTTTGTTCTTCGTTTTCTTTTTTAAAAATTCTTTTCAGAAGGCTATGGTTTGACAGTGTGTCATACTGTCATTGCTAGTGTCATGACAATGCTCTATTTTTAGAATGTCAAATATATAAACTCGAAAAATCTAAACCCTAAATGTTCACATGCAGTCTTTTTTTCATAGATATTTGAGGGGTTTGTTTTAAATCCCCAAAAAAAAAAAAAAACAAATACCATATTATAATTTAGAGGTTAAAACAGGTATATGTACATAAATACTAAAAAGTGTCCAGAATACAGTGGTCTCACCCGATACTACAATGGTAAAAGTGTTTTTTAAAAAGCGGAAATACAGAGTGAAATAAATAGCTGTTTTATTGTCACATAACTCATTCCTCAATATATACCCATAAAGCGCATATTGACCACTTGTTTAGCTGCACATACACACGCCCAACGGAAGTTATATAACCTGTCTATCTCTGTTGCAAATATATATATTTGAATCCGTGCCCTGTGTACATAATTCAATGATTCAATCAAGCTTCTCATTGAGTCTATCACTACATGTACAGAAAACTTCAATTGATACGAGTCCTCCAATTGCAAATATATACCACACATAGGAACTGTCTGGATTGAAAGCAAAAAAACTACATACTGTCGAGGTGGAAGGTTAAATAATACAACTTCCTAATAGGTCCATTACGATATGTCGAAAGCTTTAATTGTTTTAGATTCTTCAGTGCAGAGTTATTTCACATACAGGTCCTAAATTATTTTGACATGACAAGCCCTATACGCAATTCACGGGCACATGCACGATCGACACATAGAATTCACATTACACATCGAGTGCAAAATTCAGTGTTAAGTATTAATTGATCACAAGAGAGATAGGTCCATATTTAATTTTCAATATAGTAATATTTACATATCAATCAAGACTTCACTTTTTCCGTTTGTATTAACTTTATTTTTTCTTCAAAATTCGGTTTTTCCAGAACATATATTTCTTGAAATTAAAAAGCCATGCGGTATTGCGATTTATTTTTCTTTTATTTTTAGAAAGAACAATTATGTCTACAGTGATATTTTATATAAAAACGGCTAAAAATACAGCATGACAAATTGTAGGAAAGCTTTTTAAAAAACCACATCAATTTTTTTTATACTGTTCTAATGATTTTATTGTTTTCGTTAAAATATAAAGGTATTTGTTCTACGAAATGCCAGGCAGTTTACTCCAATATTTCCCGCAGCAAAAAAACCGACATTCAGTTGAGCTTCTGATTGAATAAACTTAAAATTGCGGATAATTCTTAAATTTATATGGTATTTGATTGGTGCGCTTTATTTGGCTTGGCCGAACTGAATGCTGTGAACTTCTTTTGTGTGAAATGTGAAAGACTTTTAAAAGGTAGACTCTGGAGTCTGGACTCTGCCTTTTACAGTCGACCACCCCAGCTGCAGCAGGGGCCCAGACTCAGAGAGTCTGTGTCTCTGTGGACTGTGAGTCTGAAGACTGAAACTCTGAGGTTCTGAGACGGATTCAAAAAAAGTTTAGCCGGTCAGTGTCTATTATTCAATAAAGGTCTGAGTCCCTGACTCTCTCAGTATCTCAATCTCAGAACCTCAGAGTTTCAGTCTTCAGACTCACAGTCCACAGAGACACAGACTCTCTGAGTCTGGGCCCCTGCTGCAGCTGGGGTGGTCGACTGTAAAAGGCAGAGTCCAGACTCCAGAGTCTACCTTTTAAAAGTCTTTCACATTTCACACAAAAGAAGTTCACTCACAGTCGCACACCCGTGAGTCGACCCGAGTGGGCCGAGTCCTGAATGACCGAATCCCGACTCTAACCTTTTAAAATAAAGAGGTGGTTTTAAATGTTTTCACTCTTCTGATCGTTTATTTTTGAAAAACATTGGTGGCGTCGCCCGTGTGTCGTGTGACTGTGACGTAAGGTTATGGTATTTTCAAAAGGAAACGTTTTATTATTTATATTTTTTTTAAATTTTATCCTCTACGGACACAGCTACATTGCATACCAACAATTTTTTTTATACGGTGAGAATTTCGAGTTTTCTTTCCTCAGCAGCAGTTTGGATTCTGGAATCCGTTAAAGCTTCTGCGTGAGTTTCATCGTGTTGCACACATTCGCAAGTAATCTCGTGATAAGGTGTTTATAGGTTGAGGGTAGTGAATTGATATACTGCAGTGGCGAGTATTGTCGAGTTTTGATGAGTTTTGACTGCAAAAAATAAGACAACGTCAGCAAGTTATATCAGAGGAGGTCATCTAGTATAATACTATTTAGTATCAGCTTCAACGTATTACGACTGTAACATAATCGGTCTCCATTTGGACGAAGAGTAAACCCCGGTGCGGTAAATATTTAAGTACCACTCTCGCTCACTCATACTCTATAATATAGCTAACGTGTATATACACTCAATACACGCACCTCCATCCATACATCAATATGCTTGCCACTTCAATGTGCTTAAAATGGCTAGCTATGGTCTTTAGCCTAAGCATAGTTTCATGTGTGTATGCTTTGCCTGAAAGGAGGGCCACCACCATTTCACGTGGCGTGAACTGTCTGGCTATCTATCGCAACGCGTGTTTAACGCCGTGTCAATCGCATGCAGATGAAAACATGTGCATACTGTCGTGTCATGATGAGCATTACGAGTACTTCACTGA